>JASDQU010372698.1:111023-124193 GCA_032191745.1 Picea mariana
TTCAGCAGTCAATAGTACAATTGACCTTTCTCATTCACAAACTCACAAACATACAAATATAACTATTTGTTTCTGAAGCACCGAAGTACAACAAGAATCAAAAGTTTACAATACATATATCTGCACACCTCACACAGTCTTACAAATACATAAACAAATATGAAACTGCAAATATGAAACTGCAGATCTGACCATAAGGCTTTGTCGTGAGACTGTTCCTGATTCTCGGCAACTTCAATCCGGAAGGCATGCAATGGACAGTCTTCTTCTTCGATATATTAACCCGATGCAGCAAAGCAGAATCTGGGCACATGATAATATGGCAGGAAAGGCTTGGTCGTTAGGCATGATACCGATAGGATGAATGATAAATGGATCTCTCACTGTCCTTCTCAACAAAGAAGATCGCACCCAATAATAAAACCTTCAATTTCTAAGCTTTGAAAAACGAAATTGACCATTCCTCTCTTCTTAATAGTGATTGGAACTGATCGTTGACTGTGCACATTTGTCTCTCAAAGTTCAACCAACGACTTCTCTCACCCAAATGATGGCCATCAAATTTTGACGATTTCTATTCCTTGAAGCACAGACGATGCTGGCTCCTTCACCTCTACCGCTGGTTCTTTACGGCGACAACAACTAGATGTTGGTTTCTGCTCCTTTTGACGCACAGGTCAACCGATGGCCACAATCATCGAAATGCAATTCCTTCACATCTAAAACAACAGATCAACAATAACTAAAACAACAAAAAATCAACACTCCTAATCTACGTATGTACAGGAGAACAACTTCTCAGTCTATTTCATATTCCTGAGCACCTCATGAGGAGCTAAGCTCAGTCCTGCTCTGATACCAAATTAGAAATTGAGAGAGCATCCATGATTACACAAAATAACTCAATTATATTATCCACTTACACTTGGATACATTATGTATATATAGTTGGAGTGAGATCTAACTGATCCCAATCTTCGAGGGAGAGGTTGAGAGAATCTCTCAACATCCTCCAACAACCCAATCCAATCCCTAGACTCTAGGATGCATCATAATGAGACATTATCTCTAACACAGAGAAACCTTCAGCATAGTTTCATTATAATGGAAAAAGGGACATGAGGAACGCATTGTACATAGAATCCTTCAATGTTGGATATACTGTAGGGAAAGCATAACTTAAAGAACACATTGTTCAAAGAAGGAAAGCGTAATATAAAGAAACACATGGTACAAAGAGTTCCTAAATACAAAGAATATGTTATACAACAAAATGTTTGGCTGATTGTATTATACAGAGAATGTTTTCCTCTAAACCTAAATAACACCTTTGCATCGAAATAACGAGTATGAAAAATAGGATACATAGAGGAAGTGGACTTACCGTGCCAAATCCGAGAGAAAAACTTGAAATAGTGGCCACCATGTCATGAAAGGAATAGACTGAATGCCCTTTTCTACCACTCTACACATAACCGAGAGGAAAACACAAAATAGTGGCCACCATGCCTATTGAAAACTGGTCGAACACCCCATGGCAACCATGCTACCACAGAGTTGCATAACACTACCACCGTGGGATCAAAACATAAAGTAAAAAAATGTAAGGAATAACTGCAAAGGGTAATGGCACCTTGTGGCTCACGATAAGGGAGGAGAATGGAAGGTATTCCACCATCTCTATTCCATGTGAAGCCAGCCTAAGTGGCAAGCCTGTAATGGAGATTTCCTGCAAAATGTCAGACCTAGAGATTCAAGGTGACATGCCACCATTAATGGCTACGACCCAACTTAAATACCTAAGGCTAGGTTCAACCATTTGGTTAAATTTCTATTTAATGCTTCTAGAAGGGTTTACAGGCCACGATTTTATGTGTAATGCAGACCAATGGTGTAATAATAGGGTCTCGATGATAATCATTATGTTTATCATAAGTTTTATTTAACATGGTTAACCACTATGGAACATTACAATCCCCTAGAGTGTAGGTTTGGACTTAGTGGGTTAGGACCCTAGGTTCAATTCCATGTACTCTAGTGCTTAAGTTTTGAATTTTATAAAGTGTATCTAGTGTATAGGTATTGAGTTTTATAAAATGTATTGTTACATGTTTTAGAAACATAGTTATAACTTATATAAATGGGCTGCACAAATTACTCCTAGGCTATGGACCTTGACAGACCTAGCTACTAACACATCAACGCTACATTTTTAATTCTAATAACAATGCTTAACAACAAACGATGTGTTGATCTTAAGCTCTCTTGCAACCATTTTAGATTGAGTAATGTCAATGATGCACTTGCGAGGTATATAATTATTGATTTAAGATATGGTTATTCTTGTGTCACGAACAATTGTTCTACATAATAGACTGTAGTTTTTTGCAAATAATTTTATTTATTTATTTATGGAATTTGGGGTACATTACAATATGATACTATGTTAATTAATAATCTTAAAAAATAAGGTTTATTTAATTTAATGGGCCGCACCAATTTATATGCTATAGCTACATGACCCTCTATAGGACACTTGGGATACAATTCTCTTGAGTTTCTCAATTTCTTGATGATATTTCCTTCTTGTCTCTATATATTTCGATGAATTAAAAACATGTTATGATTAGGGAATTTCTCAATGGAGGTGATTTCAATTTATATTTTAATAATAAAATTAAAAATTCTATCCTAGATATAGAGGATTATGATGTTAAACAAATAAAGTCAGAGATTCTTCTTCTCATGATCCTAGAGCAACATGAATTCTAGGGAGGTTTTACATATGTAAATTCCATTGTAATAATTGGGTATGCTCTAGAGTTCCAATACATTAATATAGACCAAACTGGAGAGTATGTAGAGATACGAGTCTTGGTATTTTTGTTGTATCCCTAGTTATACAAAAAATACCATAACCTTAAGTACAACCTAGAACAAAAACACTCAAGAAGAAAAAGAAAATGAAACAACAAGGAATTCAAGCAATAACTTGTTTTGAACCAACACCTTGAGAATGATAAAAAATCAATGATTAATAGTCCACATTGAGGGGGAAGCCACTTTTTACAATATATTGAATATATAATATGGGATATAATGAACCTAAGACTAGGTGTCCTTGGTATACATAAGAGACAAAAATGTACAATTATAATGAAAGGGTGCAATGAATAGTTCTAGCCGACATACAAATATAACACTAGAAATGTAGTAAATGAATATATAGTGCTTAATAAAGGGTTTTATACATAACATGGGGCTTTTTCTATGGATTAACACGCCCCTCCCCTTTAAAAAAATATTTTCCTCAACACTTTACTAACCATGGGTGTTTTTCCATGAGGAACTCATCTTCCCTTGTCACCTCTTCCATTGGTAAGTTCTTCCATTTGATGAGGTACTCATTTCTCAATTAATCATCTTAGTAATCCCTTTTTAAAGGATTTTTTTTGGTTCTTGTATGATTCTCTCTTCTTCATTGATATCTTGTAAAATAGTTTGGGCTGGGATCTTGTTGTTGATTACATTGTTTAAGAAAGAAACATGGAAGATTGGATGTACATGTGAATATGAAGGCAACTCCAACTTGTAAGCCATACTTCCAATATTTTGAAAAAACTTATAGGGGCCATAATATTTGGGTGATAATTTATTATCCATGTTTTATTTCTTGAATAAAATCTATTTTTATGGTTGTAGCCTCAGAATACCCAATCTGCCACTTCAATTTTCCTTTCACTATGATGTTAATCTACTTGGTGTTTCATCCTATTTTGTTCCATAACCAAGTTGTCCTTCAATAGTTTGAGAAACTATCGTTGGTGTCTTATGTGTCCCTCCATTACTTGAACCTTTGCAATCCATTTTAAGGGTGATTTGATGGATAGAGGATGATATCCATAAAGTTGCAAAAATGGAGACATTTTTTATGAAGTATGGAAGGATGTGTTGTACCACCATTATGCCAAGGGAAAAGAATTGACCCTTTGAATCCTTTTATGAGATGTAAAGAAATGAAGATATCCTTCTAGAAATTTATTCACAATATTAGTTTTCCCATTCGATTGAGGATGGTAAGAATTGTTGTGATCCAATTGAGTACCCAAACTAGAAAATAATTTAGTCCAAAATTTTCAAGTGAAAATTGGATCTCTATCACTTACAATAATCCTGGGGAATACACATAGATTTTGAACAATTTCCATGAATGTTGTTTCTACTGTACTTGATATAAAGGGATGAGAAAGAGAAAAAATTGTGCATACTTTGTTAGTCGATCTTTAGTTTTTCCTTCATATTTGGGTAAACCTCGAATGAAATCCATTGAAAATTATTCCCAACATCGACTTGTTATAACTAATGGTCAGGAGACCCATCATATTCATTGTCTCACCCTTATTCTATTGGAATAAAATGTTGGACACACCAACCACACTGAGTGGATATTCAATCACCTAACCATTTCGACTTCACAAAGCATCTTGTCATGAGGGATATCACCATAAGGGGACCACTTTCAGAACTTTATCCAAGAGTGTCTTCATGTGAGGGATTTCATCATAATGGGACCACTTTGGATTTTATCCATTTGTATCTTCCTAAAAACCATGACATTACATCAATGATATGACTCCCTTTAATATCAACACATCATTATGACACCACTTGACATCAACCCTTTGAAAAAATTTACATCAATAATCATATAACTAGTAATCAATGTATCCATGATACAAACACAACACTATGAAAATAATTGAAATCAACCGTTTAACATCAATCCTTTGACATCAATGTCAACATAGTACAACAAAAAACACATTCAAACAAAAAATTTTGAGCATCAGTTTTAAGACCTTACCAGAAAAAATCCCTCTTGATCCTATGGTACATTTTCAAGAATCCTGAATATCCTTCTATAGGAGAAGTGTGAAATTCCTTAAGGACCTTCTAATTGAGTTGGAAAGTATTACATAAATATAGGTGATAAGGATACCATACCAAATCATTCTTCCATACTAAATTATATAATGAATTCTGGTCCTCTTTTAGTTGTTGAATGATCTTGCATAGATCTTGATATTGCTTCTATTCTATCCTTCCTTCTTCTACCTAATCAGATTGCGGAATAGAAATAGAACATAATGAACCTTTTGTTTCTTCTTCTTTCCTTGAAAGGGAGTTTTCCACATCATTATGTTTTCCTTGATTGGATATCGTTTCAAAGTCATAACCTATCATCTTTGTAACCTAATTTTTATTTCTCTTTTGAAGATAATCATTTCCCTAATAAGTAATTCAGACCATCATGATCTATTTTTACTTTGAAGTGTCTTCCTATAAGGTAAGAGAACTATTTCTTAACTACATGTAGTATGGCGAAAATTTATTTTTCATAAATGAGTTTCAATAAGTTTTTTCCTTTAGTTGGTTTCTTTCAAACAAAAGGTGCCTTCCTTATCACACTAAAATTGTGCCAATGCCACCCACACAGGTGTAGACAGATTGGCAAGTGCCGTGTAAATGGAAGGAAATTTGTAAAATGAAGTCTCATGTTCGATTCTCACCCGAACTTACTCGTGCGCCATTCTTGTGGGCGGGGTGGTTGAACCTGGGGTTATAGTGGTAGCCGCCTAGGGATCGACCCCGTGTCACTCGAGTACGAGAACTGCGAGTTGCCAATTCCCCCAGTAAAAAAGAAAAAAAACAATTGTGCCAATGCCATGGGTTTAGGCATCACACTCCAAAATAAATGTTTCTATGAAGTTAGGTGTGTCAGTACATGAGTTGTACATACAACATTCTTAATATTTTCAAAAGTTTTTGTTGTTGCTTGAGTCCAATACAATGCTTCCTTCTTTAATATTTTTGTTAGAAGTGCCACTATTTGACCATATTTCTTGAAAAACTTGTGATAATAGCCTATCAATCCTAAGAATCCTCTAAGTTTATTTAAGGTTTTGGGAATAGATCATTCCCTCACATATTCAATTTTGTTAGGGTCCACTTTTACACCTTCATGAGATAGAATATTACCTAAATATTCCACTTCTTGAACCCCAAAGGCACACATGGAAGGCTTTGCATAAAGTTTTTTCTCTTCAAATAGTTGTGATACTGTATCGACATGTTTTACATGCTCTTCCCAAGATTTTTTGTAGATTACTATTTCATCAAAAAATACTAACACAAATTTTCAAAGAAAGGGATTGAAGATATAATTATTCTAACTATGAAATTTTGAAGGTGCATTAGTAAGTCCAAATGGCATAAGAAAATAATCATAAGGACCTTCATGTGTTATAAAATATGTTTTGGGAATGTCTTCCTACCTCATTTTGATTTGATGATATCCCAAACAAAGATTCAACTTAGTAAATAACATTAATCCATTCAATTCATCTAATAATTCATCAATGATAGGAATAGGAAACTTATCTTTGATGGTCATTTTGTTTAGATGTCTATAATTTGGACACATATGCCATAAACTATCGGTTTTTGTAACAATCACCACTGGTGAAGAGAAATTGAAATGTATCTAGGTTGAATTATGTCGACCTATATAATTTCTTATATAATGCACTCAACATCACTCTTCTATGCATATGGATACGTGTAAGGCTGATTTGAAATTCAACCTAAAAATTAAAACTCAACAACAGAGTGTGCACTAGAGAACAACAAACTAAGAGAGCGTTGCACAAAAATTTTGAGCAATTGATTTGGGTATTTGGTTTTCATTGATGTCAAACCTTGGAGATTGATGTCAACCCTTGGAGAAGTCCAGAAGACCCGAAGCTTTGATTGAGTCAACCCTTGGAGAAGTCTGGAAGAACAAGAGATGTGGACGAGATCGTTGGACAATTAGTTGATGGTTGGATAGTTGGTTGTCATTTATATGGTCGATATTGTTAGTAATTTGATTGATGTCATACCTAGAATAACTCTAAGAGACGAGTGTAATTGACAAAGTCTATAAGAAGCCCCAAAGGTGTGGTTGTGGAACCCAAAGTTGTTTGACAAATTTGAATGCCAAGGACAACGTAAATTAAGGTAACATAATTATGGATGGATAATTATAATCACACAATTTCCAATGGTAGGTGGTACTCCATGAGTTCCTCATGGTTGATTATTTATGGCCTCATGAATTTGGAAGCCCCAAAGAATGGTTAAGAAGCCCTAAACAGTTAGAAAGTCATTAATTAAGGGAAAAGTGGTTGTAACAAGAAAGTAAAGGTTGACCCTAAAATAGTTCTTAGGGATTCATTTAGACACATGAAGAAGAGAATAAGAAAAATCTGCCAAAATCCCTTCCCTTTCATTTCCCAAGGTTTACATATTGCTCTGAGTTTTAGCCTCATCTTTCCCCTCCATCCATTCTCCCTATGGAGTCCTTCCTCCTTCCCTTGATGGTATGTTGGTTGTGAGAATTTAACATAGGATTGATACACTTTGAGTTAGGATAGAGGAACCTAGACGGTGTTCATAGAGCGGTCACAAGCAAAGTTTGTAACCTTTTTAACTTGAATTTGAATAAAAGAGATTATCTTTGTCCCAAAACCCTACATTTACATGTTCTTGTTAATTTGAGCATTGATATCTATATTTAGGATTTTAAAGAGATCATTAAATATTGCATATGTTGTTTCATTGTATTCTTAACCCCTTGCAGGTCATCCTTGGGAGGAGATCTATGATCTAGGAGGCAACACCAAGTGAAAGAGGTCTACATCAACCATAAGTATTGAATGTGATATCATTAAACTTGTATTCCCTCTTTCTCATAATAACTTAGTTTAGATGGTTTTGGGATAGATTAAAAGTATATCAATATTTTAAGGGATTTATTGCTTTGCCTATTCCCTAGACCCAGTTTAGGGGGAATTTCCTCATAGCAATTGGTCTATGTACGAGTCACATCTTTGATGCATGGTGTGAGACATATTCTTAGTACATGTATGACGTGAATGTCTTGGTGATGTAGGTACACGTTGGTACCTCTTAGTGATTTTATGGTACATAGATTAGCAACACATCTTGGCTATATTAGCATCTTGTTATTGTGGCTATCTTGGTTATTCTTGAGGAACTTCATTATTTATATCTTATGATATGGTACATGGTTGGTGCATGGGACAATATAACATGGTTGATGTATTTCATATAGTACATGGTTGATGTACTTGGTATAGTACATGGTTGATGTTATTGGTGTGGTACATGGTTGAGGCATGGTATTATTGGAAACACTGATTACAATAAGGGGGGGGGGTGAATCAGTGTGAGGGATATTTTTACACTTCTCACAAAAATTTAGTTAGCAATCACCATTCACAACATCATTAATTATTATTTTCATTCATACTTAGTTGCTTGCATGTAAATATACCTTAGTTAAATACATTAAAAATAAAGCGTTCTGCACCATCAAAAAAAAGAGAAAAAGTCACACCATATATATGTATAAGTTTATTTCATATTACAGACTACAATCCTTGGGTTTTATCAGCACCAACTGAAATAGAGCACAAACTCCAAGAGAGAACCAACTCTCAATTCAAGACCCAACTTGCATATCTTAGAACCAACTGAGATATGAGAAATAAAACCCTCAAGTACAATACCCAGCTTGTAGACATAAAGAAATCTATCAAATTGTACCAACAGTCTATACCAACACAAGTGCATCAACTATGCACAACTTGTCACAACAACCGGTCACCTCAGCCTGTCTCATCAATATCATCATCCAAAAATGATCTGTAAATCTGTAATAGACCTGGTGTATCTGATCATAGACCTCCAAACCTTCCTTAACTTTAACAACAAGATTTCATCAAACTTTACTTTAGTCTCACATGACTAATTTTGGATTAGTCAACAACCCTAACTTGAAACAATCATAACCCTATACCTGTAATAAATAAAGGTCTGAAAATGGTACACAATGTTATTCAATGTCTTCTCTACAATTCCTCTAGTTTTCACTGCTTGGAACCTCCGATAAAAGGAGTTATAGAGAAAATGGCATACCTTGTTGAATTTTGGATTATTCTAGAGAGAGAACTTGTAGAGAATGCCCTGAATGGAATATTTGTTGTATGGATATGAAAATGGTAAAAAAACATACTAAATATTGTACTATAACCAATACATTTGGTGTTACTAAATTTGGATGTGTTATGAAACATTTATGACATTTTTTACCGAAACACTTGTTTTAGATTAGTTTCAGGACTAGCCACAAACCCTATTTTACACAGAGTGTAATTCCAAAAATACAATGACCCAAATGTTTAAATGTTTATCATAGTTACTTGAATATGTTTTATCATCAACTGCCACATTTCTCCATCTGAATCATTCTATAAAAAGTGTTATTGCGAAAATGGTGAGATGACCTGTAAATAACATACCTTAGAAAGAATCATCAAAAGACTTTATCCTCCCTTGAATTTCTACCTTCTTTACTTCACCTTCCCTTTGAAATTATCCTTATATCTCCTTTGATTACCTTAGTCTCTCTTATTTATACTCTCCAAGTAGCTTCCTCTAGAAGTATCCACTTAACCATTTTGTCCACTTAACCACTTTATCCACAAATATTAAACTCTCCAGTTCTAGTTGCAACTAATTTATTTTTAATCGTTTTCTTGTTGCAGCCACTTAACCCATGAATAACCACTTTGACTGGTAAACTTCTTCTAGGAGCTTCTACAATAATTTGACTTCTTTGGCCTTCTAGAGGCTTCTAGATAAATCATGAGGGCTCTCCAACTTCACATGGCCATAACTCTCGAACTGTGAGGACTTATGTCGTGTTCCACATATCACTGGAAATGACATGACATATACTATCCATATGGAATAGTTTCTCTTGCAAATTCATTGATATTCATTACATTATTCCTTAATTAAAATTGGGTGCCCTAACCACACTACTAGGATACCTAACCATTTGGACTTCACAAAGCATCTTCCTATGAGGGATTTCACCATAAGGGGACCACTTTGAGAACTTTATCCAAGAGTGTATTCTCATGAGGGATTTCACTATAAGGGGACCACTTTGGATTTTATCCATTTAGTTATTCCTATCAACCATCACAAGGAATTAGTGACCAACCTTTACATCATCCCATCTATACAGCAATCCATGACAATACATCACTATGACACCACTTGACATATTCGAAATCTATTACATCTATGAAAACATAGACCATCAATAAATAAATCAATGATACTATGACAAAAAATCAACTCTTTAACATTGATCATTTGACATTAATGGCACCATAATGCAACAATATCCCCCTTTGGCATTGATGGAAATACGAACATTGATGTCAACACTAATCATTGATGCCAACATGTAGACATGGCACTTCTCTTCATCAATAGTCATCTCAATCACATCAATGCTACCATCTCTCCCCCTTTGACATCAATGTAAAAGGTAGTTATCTCCTTGGGGATTCTCCCCTTGCCTAAAGTCTCCTTTGGATTCTCCCCTTGTCTGGATTTCTTTGAGATTCCTCTGAATAATATCTCCCATTTTAAACAAGGGATATCACTCTGATGTAATGTTGAAGTCATATCGATCATGCTCACGCTGTGATCATCGTTCCCCTTGGAAACATGCCTCTGTTCTCTCTCTCCAATCATCTAACTCTCCAAACATCTATCTCTTTATCCTTCATCTGGTGAATATCTCCTCCTAGAATCATGGGAAGAAGAATGACTCCACCTATGGGTATGTCTCCCCCTATTTTCTCTGCAAGATTAACAATATCCTACCACTGCAATCTGCTTCTGCTGCAAATTCTACTTCTCAACCGGAACACAGATCACTTGCTCAAGAATTGTTTTCTCTTCCTATGATGATCCTTGGACCTATCCATGAATAAAAATCATTCCATACCATACATCATGAATAAAAATATATGTCAACAATGAATATAGAATCATGAACAAAACATCAATCATGTACATCATGTGCCATACTATGTGCAACCATGCACATCAACCATGTACATCATCCATGTACATCAATAACATACAATATACCATAAGATATCATCAATGGAGTGTATCAACCATATTCCAAGTACATGTGCCAACTGTCTACCAACCATATGTCTCTACCAACATCCCAACCATGTGCCTCAAACAAGTTTCATATCACTCATGATATGCCTCTACCATGAACCAAGTTCCACAACCATGTGCCATGACCACCAATATATCAATCAACAATCCTAACAAGTTTCTCAACTATATCATCCCATACATCATGTATGAAAGAAAGTGCATCAACCATGCACTAAAACTCAACAAGATCATCTACAATCAATATGTGTATGCATACATGTATGCTATATCAACCATAAACCATGTACCAATCATACTTCTAGCAAGTTCCTTTAACAATCTACCAAATATTTACCAATCATGCATCAACTATAGATGAATATACGACCCATCAATGATTTACAAAATAACCACCTCATCAAATCATCAACTACATGTCCCAATATGTAGCTCAACCACATACTAAATGCATGCACCAAGATATCCAACAAATATGCCTCTAACAATACATCATAAGATATATCAATGGATCTCACATATCTACCATCCATGTACCATTACAAATATGCCTCAAAAACCATGCACTACAACAAGTATTAAGCAACCAATAGTACCTCTAAACATTTACTAAGAGTGTCCCTCAATAGATCAATGATATGTCTCTAGCTAACATCACATCAACATGAATTGTCCCATAAACAAAACTTCATATCATCATTGGCATAACCAACATTGTGATGTAGGAGCATCACCTTCAAAGTCAAAAGTGCACACGTGGAGGCAGACAGAGGACATCTCAACAATAAAAGAATTTGAAATCGAGCATTTAACTCAGAATTTAATGAGTTGTTGAGATATTTTTGAATACAACATTTTAAATTGTAACTTGTTTCTAAACTCTGAAAGGATTGTAAGAACTACAGATATGGAGTGTCGACTCTATATAGCAATAACTAGTATTTATTGTAATAGGAAAGAGTAGGTAATAGCTTTAAATTTGAAATGATAGATTTCAGAACAGGACGAGAGAGATTGTGGAGCGGTCCTTAGATAGTTATTCAATAAGTCACTTGTAACTTTTAGAATGTATGAGACAGAGTAGAGTATCAGGAACACTTTGTATTTTTTTTTCATGAATGAATAGAACAGACAAAAAATTTTCCCAAATCCTTGGACTGTGTTCATTTCATGTGAGATTGAATAAATTATATTCAGTGTGTATGAATTGTTACAAGTTCATTTCATGTATGAGTGTTCGCGAAATTGACTCTATGAATTCTTGACGAAGTTGGTTGAGTTTCAATCATTTCTCTTTTGATACTTGTATGCAATATATGCATCTCAAATGCAAGGAGTGTGTCGACTGAGTCTCGGATTGACTCAGAGAGAACCAAGGAAACTCAGACCAGGTGCAAGGTGTTCACAACATCAAAGAGCTAATAAGATTTGAAGAACCAAATATGAAGAACGCCAGGTGGGAGAGAATCATTTTATTTTCAGGAAAATCCTTCGAACTGAGTTATTCGAAATCCCGAGAACACAAGGTGTGCATGGGAGATTGAAAATCCTTCAAGGGACGAATCTCAAAAGGGATAGCATTTTACAAGTGTTGACAAGATCCATGATTTGGACTCATAGGAGAAGTGAAGGTTGAAACCTTCGAAGTATCAAAATATTCCAAGTTTGGTAAGAAAGCACAAAATATCAGGAGGAGGAGCACATCAATCATCAGATAATCTGCAAGTAGAAGATCTGGACCGTCGAATCCACGTCCAGAAATTTAGGAGAGAGTGCAGGAGAAAGAACAGATCTAAACCGTCAGATCTAGTGTGTGGAACAATAGTCATTGGATCTAGAAGAAGGTGCATTAGACAAGTTCTAAAATCATCAGGACCATCCATCGGAAGAGATGCGTGGAAAATGATCAACGTTTCTCTAATTCATGACTCAAGGAAGTCAAAGTGAAAATTCATGGAATCTGTGAAACAAAAAATCGCAAAAAGATCGTAGCCACCAATTGAGGAGAGATCCTGACCATTGTTTGTCTCGAGATAATTTAAGCATTTC
>JASDQU010372698.1:124756-135713 GCA_032191745.1 Picea mariana
CACATAAGGACCTATGGATTTGTTAGTAAAGGTTATAGCAGGAACCCAAAGATTTGTTCTAGCTCGAGGAGAAAAATGATCCAGTGACCTGGAGGTCGATAGACCCTGTTCAGGTAGGGGGGTTACATGAGGTGGTATCAAAGCTCATATTGTTTGATTTCTGTAGCAGAGAGTAGATGAAGAAAATACTCTGATATAAACCATCATGTGGTATCAGAGAAAATTTTAAATTTGTTTGCAAACAACAAACAAAAGGAGAAAGGAGAAAATTTGGTATCATTTGTGGTATCAAAGAAAATTGATTTATGTTTTTAGGTGACGCAGTGAAATCATGCCACCCAAAAGGTGAAGAGAGAATGCATAAATGGAAGAAGAGACGAGGGGACTCTAAATGAGACTGGACGCCATGGAGACAACGTAGATGAGAGCACCAAAAAATGGTGATGTCAATGAAGCTGAGAATGAAGAAGAAGAAGAGGTCGAAGAAAATGTAGTAGAAGATGCTGCACAAGATCGTTGGATAAAAGTTGTTTCAAAGATAGGAGCCAGAGAAAGAATAGAGGTACCTATGTATGAAGGCAATTTAGAAGTTGAAGAATTGTTAGATTGAGTACATTCTATGGGAAAATACTTTGATTATGAAGATATCGAAGAAGGCAAGATGGTAAAGCACGTAGTGAAAAGACTGAAAGGTCATGCAATGTTATGGTGGGATGAACTACAAGCCAAATGTAGGAGGAATGGTAAGCAGAAAATTAAAAACTAGGATAGGATGGTAGCCAAGTTGAAGGCCAAATTTATCCTGAAGGATTACCAAATCAGTCTTTACAGAAGATTACAGAACCTGAAAAATAGGGGTTTATCAGTGAAGGAATACATTGAATAATTTTATCGATTGAACATCATGGCTAGATAGAAAGAAAATGAGGATGAGAAGATAGCCAAATATATCAATGGGATGAGGTATGAAATCCAAGAGGAGATCAGAATGATGTTGATTAGTACAATCAAGGATGCCTATCAAGCAACCTTGAAAGATGAAGAAAAATTGGCTAGGAGACAAAGCCAATGAAGCAGAGGAGGAAATTCAAGCAGAGCCAAGGGAACCAATAGAGAAAAGTTCTAGATGTCGAATCCTGAAGTTGATAAACATCATAGTCACCATGAGAAGGGTGGAAATTCTAAATAAGGACAACATGGAGGTAGAAGTTCTTTTTCTAGAGGTAGAGGAAGAGGAAGAGCCAGAGGAGGCGTGGTTAAATGCTATACCTGTGGAAAATAAGGACACAAATCTTGGGAATGTCTGGATAGAAAGAGAGAAGAAGGTGGAGAAACACACATCACTGAAGCACAAAAACATGTGGAAGAAGAAGTAGTAGAAGGAGGAAGAAACCTCATAATGAGGAAAATTATTCTTAAACTAGAAAAGGAACCAGAGAAACTAGTTCAATGAACAAACCTATTCAAAACTGCTTGCAAGTCGAAAGACAAAATTTGCAAGGTGATCATAGATAGTGGGAGCACTGACAATCTAGTATTCACAGAGATTGTGGAAAAGCTAGATCTAAAGACAAATGCACATCCAAATCCATACAAGGTATCGTGGTTGCAAAAAGGACATGAAGTAACGGTAAGTCAACAATCCCAAGTTGAATTTAAAATAGGAGGTTACAAAGATGAAATATTGTGTGATGTAATTGCTATGGATGTCTATCATATTTTATTGGGGAAGTATGATCGAAAAGTTATTCATGATGGAAGAAATAATACCTACACCCTAGAAAAAAATGGTAGAACACATATGTTGTTACCCATAGAAGACAAAGAGCAAAAGACAGAAGCTAGTTCAAGCATACTTTTTATGAGTGGGAAGGAGTTCTTGAATGAAGTCTAGAAGGAGAAGGAAATGCAGTTTGTTGTAGTGAGGAAGCCTAGAATTGTCCTTACTAATACTTTTGTAGAATATTTGCCTATGTAAATATAGGAATTGTTAGAAACCTTTGCCTATATAGTCGTGGATCAATGACCACGCTCATTATTATCCATTAGGAGTATAAGGCATCATATTCACCTTGTTCTAGGAGCTAGTTTATCAAACAAAGCAACTTATAGGTTGACACGTAGAGAAAATGAGGAAGTCAAGAGTCAATTCCAAGAGTTGTTAGAGAAAGGGTTAGTTAGGGATATCCTAAGCCCATGTGTAGTATTGACTGTATTAATTCCAAATAAGGATGGAGCATGGAGAATTTGTACAGATTTGCAAGCCATCAACAAGATAACCATTAGGTATAAATTTCCTTTACCAAGAATGGATGATTTTATTGACTGTTTGAGTGGAGAAAGATATTTTTCCTAGATGGACTTGAAGAGTGTATATCATCAAATAAGAATGTGAGAGGGAGATGAATGGAAAACAACATTCAAGAAAAATGAAGGATTGTTTGAATGGCCGGTCATGTTGTTTGGGTTGACAAATGCACCAAGTACATTTATGATATTGATGAATGAAGTGTTGAAAGACTTCATAGGAAAATTTTTAATAGTATATCTGGATGACATTCTAATCTTCAGCAAGATGAAGGAAGAACACTTAAGAAATTTCACATCAGTGATGGAAAGGTTGCAGTGAGAGAAGTTGTTGATAAATTTGAAGAAGAGATCTTTTATGAATAAGGAGATCATATATTTGGGTTTCGTAATCTCTTCAAATGAATTGAAGATGGATCCAAAAAAAGTGAGAGCGATCATAGATTGGCCATTGTCGAGGAGCATATTTGAGGTAAGAATTTTTCATGGGTTAGCAAGTTTTTACAGGAAATTTATCATAAATTTTAGTGGCATATGTGCATCCATGCTAGACACTGTGAAGAAGAAATACAAGTCCTTCAGTTGGACAGAGGAAGCTAAAAAAAATTTCAAAGTGTTGAAGGAGAAAATCACAGAGCAACTAATTTTGGTCTTACCAGATTTTGGAAAAACATTTCAAGTGAGATGCAATGCAAGTGGATTAGCTATTGGAGCAGTCCTAAGTCAGGATAATAAGCCAATTGATTATTTCAATGAGAAACTGAATGAAGACAAGAAAAAGTATTCCACGTATCACAAGGAATTTTATGGAGTGATTCAAGATTTGAAAAAATGGAGACATTATCTAATTCCTAAAGAATTTTTCTTGTACAGTGATAATCAAGCTTTGCAATTTATTACAAGGCAAGAAAATTTGAATCAGAAACATGCAAAATGGGTATAATTTATGTAGAATTTTACTTTTGTTATTAAACACATTGTTGGAACTGCTAACAAAGTTGTAGATGCTTTGAGCAGAAGGAGTTTGATTTTATAGGAATTCTAAGTGGAGACTTTGGGGTTCGAACACCTCAAGGATATGTATAGAGAAGATATAGATTTCAAAGAAGCTTATGAAGCATGAAAGAATCCTTTATTGGGAGACAGAAGCCCATGGACTGAATATTTGATTTAGGATGGATTATTGTTCAAAGAAATCCAATTATGCATTCCAAAGTGCTCAATTAGAGACAACCTATTGAAAGAGAAACATAGTGAAGGTTTAGCTGGACATTTTGGTCACGATAAGGTATTTTCTCAACTGAGAAATCTGTATTATTGGCCGAGCATGAGAAAAAAGGTGAAAATGTTTATGAACAAATGCATAATTTGCTAGTATGCAAAGGGAAGACAAAAAAATATTGGTTTGTATCAGCCACTACCAATTACAGAAAGGCCGTGGGATGCAATCAATATGTATTTTATTTTGGTATTTCCTAGGACTCAAAAAGGGGGCAATTCCATATTTGTCGTGGTGGACAGATTCTAAAAATTGGCACATTTCATACCATGCTAGAAGACAAGTGATGCCACACACATCGCCAATTTGTTTTTTAGAGAAGTAGTGAGAGTACATGGATTACCGAGGAGCATAGTTTTAGATAGAGACGCCAAATTTGTAGGACACTTTTGGAGGAATCTATGGAAGAGGTTGGGAATGAAATTATCCTTTAGTTCAATATATATACCTCAGACATATGGAAAGAACAAGGTAGTAAATAGGAGTCTTGGAAACTTATTGAGAAGTTTAGTCACTGAGAAAGTTCGACAATGGGATCAGATTCTGGCACAAGTAGAATTTTCTTTTAACAATTTAGTGAACAGAAGCAAGAGAAAAAGTGCATTTGAAATTTTGTATGGTATACAACCAAGAGGGATTAGAGAGTTGAGAGATTTGAATCAAGATGAGTTCAGAAGTGTTGGAGCAAAAGATTTTGCAACAGAAATGCATAAACTCCATGACAGAGTCAAATAGAAGCTACATGATAGCAGCCAGAGATGCAAGAGCAGAGTTGATCAAAAGAGAAGAGAAGTTCAATTCAAAGTTGGGGATGAAGTTTTAGCTCATTTGAGAAAATAGAGGTTTCCAAGGGGAATATATAACAAATTAAAGATGAAGAAGATAGGACCATGCAAGATTCTCAGAAAATTTATAGCCAATGCTTATGAGATTGAGTTTCCAGACAATGTTGGAATATCACCGATATTAAATGTTGTAGACATGTGTCCTTACAGGACAGATGAAGCAGGAGAATCATATGATCAGAAATAAATTCATTGGGAAGAGCAATTGCCCACAACAGAAAAACCTTTGATGGAGAGAATTATTGAACAGAGGGGTGGAGACAAAACCAGGAGGAAGACATATCCTAAATATTTAGTGAAGTGGAAAGATCATCTAATGGAAGATGCAAGTTGGGTCCCAGAACCTAATATTTTGAAGCATGGAAAGACAATGCAGGAGCTCATGGACAGGAGTCCATGAAATTTTTTAACCATAGGAGTATGATATAGGAGAATCTCCTTCAAAGTCAACAGTGCACACATGGAGACAGATAGAGGGCATCTCAACAATGATAGAATTTAAAATCGAGCATTTAACTCATAATTTAATGAGTTGTTGAGATATTTTTGAATACAAAATTTTAAATTGTAACTTGTTTGTAAAGTCTGGAAGGATTGTAAGAACTGTATATATGGAGTGTCGACTCTATCTGGAAATAACTAGTAGTTATTGTAATAGGACAAAGTAGGTAATAGATTTAAATTTGAAATGATAGATTTCAGAACAGGACGAGAGAGAATGTGGATCGGTCCTTATATATGTATTCAGGAAGTCATTTGTAGCATACATAATGTATGAGACAGAGTAGAGTAGTAGGAAGACTTTGTATTTTCATTTTCATGAATGAATAGAATAGATAGAAAATTGTCCCAAATCCTTGGATTATGTTTATTTCATGTGAGATTGAATAAATGTTATTGTGTGTGTATGATTTTTTACAAGTTTATTTCATCGATGAGTGTTTGAGAAATTGACTGTATGAATTTGTGACGAAGGTGGTTTAGTTTCAATCGTTTCTCTTTTGATACTTGTATGCAAGATGTGCATATCGAATGCAAGGAGTGCACTGACTAAGTCTCATATTGACTAAGAGAGAAGTTTAGAGAGAACCAAGGAAACCCAGACCAGGTGCAAGGTGTGCATAGCATCAAGGAGCTAATATGATTCGAAGAACCAGAGCCGAAGAATGTTAGGTGGGAGAGAAGCATTTTCTTTTCAAGAAAATCCTTCAAACTAAGTTATTTGAAATCTTGAGAATGCAAGGTGTGCATGGGAGATTGAAAATCCTTCAAGGGAAGAAGATCAAAAGGGATAGCCTTTAACAAGTGTTGACAAGATCCAAGAGTTGGAATCGTAGGATAAGTGAAGGTTGAAACCTTCGAAGTATTGAAATCTTCCAAGTCTGGGAAGAAAGCACAAAATCTCAGGAGGAGGAGCATAACAACTATTGGATAAGCTGCAAGTAAAATATCTGGACCGTCGAATCCACGTCCAGACATTCAAGAGAGAGCATATGAGGAAGATATCTGAACTGTAGGATCTGGCATGTGGACCAACAGTTGTTGGATGCAGAATAAGTTGCATGTTACAAGTTCTGAAATCATTGGTACCATCCATCGGAAGAGATGCGTGGAAAATGATCAGCATTTCGTTGATTCATAACTCAAGGAAGTCAAAGGGAAAATTTTTGGAATCTATAAAACATGAAATCATGAAAATATCTTAGGCATTGATTGAGGAGAGATCTAGACCATTGATTTTCCTGAGAGAATTTAAACATTTCGAGGATTGGAAGAATAGAAGATAAGAGTCTTTCAATTTCACGATACGTGAAGTCCTGATACGTGAAATTTATATCTAATATAGGCCATTTGATAGGGAGACTTGTGAACCTTCAATCCATTGTAGTTATGATTTCATAGATTTGGTCATTGGAAGAACGAAAGTGAAGACTTTCCCAAAGTCGTGAAAGGTGAATCGCTGACTTAATCTGGACCATTGGTTAGTGAAGGGTCTGGAACTGTCAAATCTTCACGAATCAGAGATTTGGAGGGTAAGTAAGGGTCGTTCATTGGTTCTTCAAAGCATGAAATCCTAAAATATTTGGGAGTTGGGACCCAGTTCCTAGAGGGAGGTTACATCAAGTACATAGGAGGGCTAGTCGGGTTTCAGGATTTAAGAGGATAGAGTGTTGGATTTGTATCACACAAATATTCCTAAATTCATGAGATGTGAAACGTATTTTGGTGTGGACCATGGTCATAACACCGTGGTCACTTGGGAGAATAGCTTGCACCTTGTGATAGACCGCACAGGCATATTCTCGCACAAGGACCTGTGGATTTGTTAGTAAAGGTTCTAGAAGGAATCCAAAGAGTTGTTTCAGCTTGAGGATTAGAATGATTCAGTGACTGGGAGGTCGGAAGACCCTACTGAGGTATGGGGGTTACATCACATTGTTCCTCAATAATAAATGTCTCAATCCACACTCTGGGGTTAGTACCATGCATATGATATAGATTTTCAACAGTCAACCATATGTCATCACCCTACATACATAAAATATGCATGCCAATGTATAATCATGAAAACCTACAATAAACCATGTCAGATACTGCAAAACAAAGTAATACAATCAAACCATGTTGCAACTCATCTGCGTATCCTTATTTTCCAAGGATTTTACCACAGGTACGTGGGATGTTCTATAGACAACTCACTTATGTAAGAGACCTTTCTATAGGTCACCTCGCACATGTACACGAATTCTCCTACAAGAAGCCACATATGATTCAGAAAAAATCAAGATTGTTCTTGCCTCATGGATACCATTGTGTTCTGGTTGTTCAGTCTTCTTAATCCACTTATGAAGATGTCCCAACTTATCAGTACTTGATTTTTGAGCTTCCATATTTTCAAAATTGTCTTCCTTCCTAGATTTGTTTGTTATTATTTTCATGCTATATGAAACACTCATCATGGAATGTCTTCTTGTGTTCCAACAATCCTTGGATTTGTGGCCAAACCCACTACAACTGTAGCATATGATGGTGTGACAATGAGCAACAATGTGTCCAACATGATTACATATCCAACACCTCAGGGTGTTATGACACCCTCCATTATCTTTCCTTGAATAATGTCTGCAATCTAAATATTTGTGACCAGATTCATTACATGAGTAGTAGTGACCATGAAAAACATTTTCATACCTTTTATTTGGTGTCCATCTTGAAGGTGTCTCTCTTCTGAATTTTCTTTGAGGTGTAAGCATGGTTTCTTGATGTCTTCCTTACTTTTTTCTTTTGGAATTTTCCTTTCTTTGTGTATATGGTCTACTTTCAACATTACTTCCACCTTTTGAGAATGAACGACTTACCTCATGCTTCTTAGAAGTTCTAGCTTAAATATGTATAGCTTCCTTGTTGTATCCAAAACTTGATTTATCATATGGATATATTTGGCTATCTAGGATCTCATCCAATATTTTTGAGTTGTTCATGAACTTGATGTGATATTTTGACTTCTCTACTTTATTTCTAAGATCAACAACTTTAGCTTCCAACTTATGGCATGGCTCTTCCTTTTCATTTACATTATTCTTCAATAGTTCCTCTATTTTTTAGGCTTCTTCAATTTTGGTCTTAAGATTGACATTAACTTCAAGACTTTTTCTAAGCTCATCAACTACCTTCTTTTCTTCTATTTCATTATTTAGTCTTTTGATCTCTTCTTCTTTTTCTTCTAACTGATTCTTTTACTTTATTCTTGTTCTTTGAGCATTTTCTTTAGTGCCATGGTATATCTTGGGTACTTTTCTAGAACTTCCTTAGTGTATATTTCAAGATACTCAAAAGAAATTAAGTAATGTCGTATTTCAATGCTAAAATCATCTAACTCAGATAAAACTTTATCTTTAAGCTTAAGCAAATCTTCCTCTTCATCTATAGGACAACGGTCATATGATTCTACACAAAATACTTCTATATTTTATTCTTCACTTGTAGAGAAACATTCAACATCATCACACTTAGAATTATTGCAATAAGAGGACTTTGGAGAGTCTTTACCTTCATTTTTATTCATGGAATTGTCTTCAGTGTCTTACTTTTTTCCTTGATATGTCTTCTCTAGATTTAGCCATAGATCCTTGGTGGAAGTACATTGTCCCTGAAAATGGTCTTGAGAGCCAATGCATCATTCTTATTTTCTTCCTTTTGAGCTGCAAACTTTGAATTATTCTTCAAGGGAACTGATCCACCAATAGATTCTTTCCAAACACCTACTCCTTTTTCTTTCAAATACCCTTTCATTTCTATTCTCCATGTTGAATATTTTTTCTCATAAAATATTGGAACTTCATCATCCACTTGTGTGTCCATGGATATCCTCCAATATTGTTAAGGATTATAGTCAAAGCCTTATCTGATACCAATTTTTGGACACATCAATCACACTGAGAGGGGGGTGAATCAATGTGAGGGCTATTTTTACAATTCTCACAAAACTTTAGTTAGCAATCACCATTCATAACAACATTACTTATTAATTCCATTCATAGTTAGTTTCTTGCATGTAAATATGTCTCAATTACATACATTAAAAATAAATAGATATGCACCATCACAATAAATCACACAAGGAACACCATATATATGTATAATTTTCTTTTGTATTACGAACTACAATCCTTGGGTTTTATCATCACCAACTAAAATAGAGAACCAACTCTCAATGCAAGACCCATCCTTTGTAGCTAATCACCAACCAATATGTGAGGAATCCAAGCCTCAAGTACAAGACCCTACTTGTATACATAATTCAATATGTCAAAATTTACCAACAGAATATACCAACATAAGTGCATCAACTATGCACAACCTGTTGCAATAGCCTATCACCTCAACCTCTCTCATCAATCTCATCATCCAAATCTGATCTGTAGATATGTAATAAACCTGGTGTATATGATCACAAACCTACAAACCTTCCTTAACTTTAACAGCAAGAGACTATTACTAACATTTTCATCAAACTTTACTTTAGTCTCACAGGACTAATTTTGGATTAGTCAACAACCCTAAGTTTCTTGTTTCAACCACTTAACCCATGACTAACCACTTTGACTAGTCAACTTCTTTTAGGAGCTTCTAGAATAATTTCACTTCTTTGACCTTCTAGAGGATTCTAGATAAATAATGAGGGTTCTCCAACTTCAGATGGCTATAAATCTCTAACGGTGAGAAGTTATGTAACATTCCACATATCACTGGAAATGGCATGAAATATACTATCCATATGGAATAGTTTCTCCTGCAAATTCACTAATATTCATTACATTATTCCTTAATAAAACTTGGGTTTTCTAACCACACTTTTGGGCTACCTTACCATTTGGACTTCACAAAGTGTCTTCCAGTGAGGGCTTTCACCATAAGGGTACCACTTTGAGAAGTTTATCCAAGAGCATCTTCCCACAAGTGATTTTACTTTAAGGGGACCACTTTGGAGTTGAACCATTTGGTTATTCCTATTAACCATGACAAGACAACAACAACCAACCTTTACATCATCTCATATATAGATCAATACATGACAATACATCACTATGAAAACACTTGACATCTTTGACATCAATTACATCTATGACAACATAGGTCATCAATATATACATCAATGATACTATTCCAAGACATTAACTCTTTGACATCAATCATTTAACATCAATGAGTACAGGTTTATGTATATGGTTGATGTACTAGATATGGTACATGGTTGATACATGGTGTGGTCCAGGTGTTGATGTACATGGTTGATGTACATAATTGATACATGGTACATGGTTGGTGAATGTTATGGTATAGGTTGATGTACATGGTTGATACATGGTACATGGTTTGGAATATTGTTGAGGTATATGGTTGGTTGCATATCATTGATGTTCTAGTACATGATTGAGACACATATATTTTGATTGTATATCGGTGAGCTTGGTATATTCTTGGTAGAGGAATATGTTGGTGATGTTGGTACATGCTTAGTAGAGGCACATGTTGGTGATGCTTGAGAATCTGGTTGGGAGGTGTTCTTGGTGATCATGGATCTAGTTTTGTTGATGTTGAGTACTTGTGATAGTGATAGGTTGATGTGACAGGTTGACAATGATAATTTGATGTGACATGTTGACGGTGACATGTTGATGTGACAGGTTGGATATAGTGAAAGGTTAACAATGACAGGTTGATAGTGATAAGTTGATGTGATAGGCTATGAGTGACAGGTTGATATAATAGTCACAGTAATAGTGGCAATGATTATGGTATTGGCAGTTCATCCTACTCTTACATTTCATGAAAGTAGAACAAAGAAAGGAAAGGGGGTCATAGCCTCCTTTCGATTGGTGGCGGAGAACATAGAGAGTCGGATATTCCTTCAGGTTGGAGCCTGAGAATCAGGGGGTTGTACCCTCCTTCTCGTTGGAGCCAAAGAATTCAGGGAGTTATAGGTTCCTTTAGGTTGGTGCCTATAAATAGGGGGTTGGAGCTT
>JASDQU010372698.1:139925-156175 GCA_032191745.1 Picea mariana
GCTTTAGGCCATTAGTTGTAATTATACCTCCTAGTCTCCTATATATACCAAGGAGACATTTTCATTTTGAATCATCTTGGAATTGAACATTTAAGTGGGGTAAAAGGAGGATGCCCCCTCGAAGAGGCTTATTATCTGAAATTATCTCTTTTTCAAGGCGTTGAGTACTTTTCTTGAGGTTTTTCTATGCTATATTGATGTTTGGTTCTTAACAATTATGTACTCACTCTGATTCCACTCCTGGTGCAAACCCCCCTTCACTCCAAACGGTTGTTGGACCTTCCGGTCTTGGATTGTTCAAACCAATGAGTCAGAGAGACTCCTTGGGTCCCTATTGGTACTCAGAAAAAATCTACCCACACACACGGAGGTCCTATTTTTTTCACAAGTGACCACAGCTATGACCGTGGGCCTACCCTTTTGTGGTTTGGACTTCAGGGATATCTTGACTTCTTCCTTCATCTTTTCCTGAAGTGCTCTTCTCTGAGTTTTCGAACTTCCACCACAGATCTCCTTAGATCAACCGAACCCACTATAGTTAGGGTTTCACGACTTCATGAAACTCTAGCACACCCATCCACAAACCTCCAGATTCCCGAACCCTGAATTCCTGAACTTGTTGCCACATACTCTTTTCACGATCAACGGCTAGGATCCGTTCAAAAATTCAAACTTCATGACTTTACTTATGTCAACCCTTCCAACATTCTGAAATCTGAAGTGTCTAAACACCTTATAGCTACCCTCCGCGTAGCACTCCCAGATCTGACGGTCTAGAATTGTTAGCCTCCCCTGTGAACGAATCTTGTCCACTGATTTCAGTGAAGACTACGGGGACCTCTCTACTTGCAGATTTTCCAACTTCTCCCCTCTGAACTTTACTTCCTTGAGTTTTCTTTGTTCCTCTAAACAATATCTTCGACACTTAGTTGAAATCTCAATCTGTGCACACCTTGCACTAGATCCTCTTCCACAGTCAACTCCTCTGTGGATGACTTTTCACTCCTTGCAATGGTTTTCCAACCGCTTCTATCTCTAGTGACTGAAATCACGCTATCCCTCCTAAGCTTTCGAGTCTGAAAAATCTGTCACACACTCCTTGCGGATGTTGATGCACTCCTTGCACACATACAAGTTCCACACTAACTCTCCTGTGCTTCGAGTCGAAACAAACTCAGTCACATACTCCTTCCGGACGTTATGCACTCCTTGCACTCGCTCAGTGAAGAGAAACAATGGAAACTTAGTTACTCCTCACAGTGACCCATACATTCAAAAATGCAAATGCGGTCATGGATACAAGAACATAAGAAAATAATAGGGATTCAAAATAAACAGAAAGCCTATCACTCATTCAGACAGATGCATAACAACACACATTTGGAACAATATTCCTTTGTTATATTCATTCAACTGAAACTTGCATACATTCATAAAGTAAATCTCTATTTCTCTCGACTCTTGGCTTGTAATGACAATCTATATATTAGATTTAGTAGTCTTCAACAACAACCTCTACTAGGAAACATTACAAATCTTTATACAAAGGGGCTCTCTTGAGTTATTCCCTTCAACTACTCTACTCTATCCTATCGGAATTAAATGTTATCAACTACTTATTATTTATTACAATAAATATTGAGTTAGACAGATAAGAGCGCAAGATCTATATCTATACTGCGATCCACCTCATTAAAATAAAATACATTCCCCCATCGATCTTACGTGATGGCTCAGCCTTCGATCATTAAAGACGTTCATTACTCAAAAAAGATTTGTCAGATATTACATTTATACATTGATATTTGAAATTCAAAAATGTTTCAAAATACGTGCTAGTGCGCCCATCTGTCTCTCACTTATGCTTTGTTGGTGATGCTCTTGCATCATGTTATGAGAGCTATATGCTTGAATTTTGAAGTGATCGGATCAAAGGGTTCATATTAATGATTTTAATAGAATGAATTAATCAAATCAAAAGATCCAAATAAATAAAATCAATTCTGTCATTTTTCATAACTTCAATTCATGATAGAGATCATCATCAGTGGGTCTAATTTCAAATGAAGTCATTCCTTATAAATATTATCTAGAATCTAATAATTAAGTTAGGAATACAAGAACAAATGTAGTGTATAACAATAAAAGATAATTTATTCTTGAATTTTATCTTTGAAATAGGATAATAAAACATGAATCATGATGACAATAAATTTTTAAAAACCAAAGGACAAGATGCTAAACAAAAATAGGGTAAGGTGCAGAGACTCCCTGATATAACTTGTTTGAAACACCATACCATCATAATTGCTTTACCCAACTAGAGAACATGCAAAGTAACCCAAGGGATTTCTACTCTAATCTATCAACATAATCAAACCTTCAATGAAACCAACAAAAACCTACAAAACCAAAATTTAGATCAGAAATATTAAATAAATCTAAAAATAAAATAAAATAATTACTTGGAGATGAAAATAAACACATGTAGTTTTACCTTGAAGAATGTCATATTAGTTTACCTTATAGATATTGATATGCTCCAAACTTTGTGATTTAAAGAAGTAACATCTTCTCATGATTAAGGTTAAAAAACATGAAGAATTTGCATCATTATCCAAGTTTACATATGTCTATGATCATAAGATTTATTGAAACTAAAATAAGGAAAGCATTAGGTTTATAAAAGAAATCCATCTAGAAAGGAAATTCTTTCATAGCCATTATCAAGTATTTAGTAAAATATCAACATGAATATCGTTAAATACTTGAAATGTACTCTTTAGAAAAGAAAAAGAAAAAAAAAAGAAGTAGTTTTCACCATTATCCATTTTTTTCCCAAAATTAAGATGCATTTTCTAAAAAGATTTTCGCTTGCTTATTTAGCAACTAAATTAATCTAGAAAATCAAACTAAACTATATTACTCCTATTCCTAAAATAAAAATAGAACTAAGTAAAGTCAAATTTCCAGTGAAGCCATTCAAGTTGTTTTATTCCTGCAGTCAAATGTACAGTAGGAGTTAGAAACAAAAATTGAATCATTACTAAACTATCAAAAGATAACTTTATCCTATTATGCAAATTTATTCCTAAAAATAATAATAAATTAAACGTATTTATAAGAAACTTTGTAATATAAGATTATTTTAACCATAATTCAGTTCTATGTTGATATTACAATTGAGAGCATTTGTAAAGATACCATGAAGAATATGATTAAGATTTGTTCTAGAGGACTCAATAAGATCAAAATAATTTTCCTTATCCCCCAAAAGTTTAAAGAAACTAACTTCTTCGGATGAAGGATACTGAAAAACAAGTGTAAGCAAAGTTGAAGTGTGATTCTCCAAGGTGATTGTCATATGTACACAATAATCTAATTTACTAAACCTAAAATTAGTAAGGAAACCAATGGACCAATTATTATTTTCAATGAAATTGCCACTAGAGAAGAGTTTCAAGAAAATTTCATCAAAACAAGCTTCCAATCAAATATTATAAGGACTTTCATTGGAAACTAGAATTGAGATCTGAGAATAAAAATTAAACACATCAAAACATTCACAAACAGATTTGTGTTTAAACAAAGGTAATAAAGTGAAAGTATGAGAATTTGTTGGATCCAAGTTTGCGTTTGTATGTATTCTACTTTGTAATGAATGTAATTCCATGCCATCAAGATCAAAATACTCATCAAATAATACTTTTTTCTCTTGCAAATCACCTAGAATATTTGAATCAACAACATCATCAAAATAATAAGCAAGAGATTCAGAACTAACATTGATAGGAAATTGATCATCATCCATAAAAGTTTGTTTCTCCAACAAATCTGAACTAGTTGAAGAAAAGGTTTCAACAGAAGAATTAGTAGAATAATGATATTCATCTAGATTAGAAAATAAATATGGATATAAAAAATAGTGTTTGTCAGATTACAATAAATTAGATGCTTTTAGAATATTTCCATCATCATTGATAATATTAGAACTCTGACCTAATAATAAAATTTATGTTGAATAAATAGGAAATAGTTCTGAATTTACCTTTGAAGAAGAGGGATCAATTTGCTCATTAGTTCAAACTTGATTTTGATTTATTTCTATTGAACCTTCTTCATGATGACCACAACCACTAGGAGAAGTTTCGATTGCATTTTCATATTTCAAATTTAAATATGTACTATCATTTTCTAGAATCTTAAAAAAGTGTGAAGAAAAATCTCAATGTGTGTGACTATGATACAATTTCAAATTCATTTGTGGGTTCAATAAAATTAGATGTGGATTCAAAATTAACTAATGGATCTAACACATCATGTTCATCCTCATTTGATTTCCTATGTTCATTGGTAGGAAGAACAAGAGAAGTAAAACATTCAATCATATCTTTTGTTGAGGGTAATTCCTCAAGATGGAATCTAAAACAAAGTGACATGAATCTAGCATAAAATTCATCAAGATATTCATCTGTCTGCATAGAAAGATTTTCAATTTCTAAACACAATTCTTCATAATTATAGTTCTGATGGGCCAATAGAAAAACCTCCATAAAATGTCTTCATGAATGTATAGATTTAGCTAGTATCCCTTTGTAGCATTTATGAATTTGGCCTTGTAATGTCAAAGTAAAAAACCTGCAAATTTCACTATCATTAGTTATTTTAAAAAGTTTACAATTATCCATAAATTGATAAAGATGATTTAGAGTGGAAATTGTACTCTCACCATTGAATTTCAAATTAGACAAGGATTCAAGATGCTTATTGGGAATGTATCTTGTAGGCTCTCATGAACTAAACGCACGGCCTAAAGTAGGAATGTACACATGAGCCATGTTTAGTTTAAAAACATTAAGATAAGACTCTACACAAACGACCTGTCTTTGGTCCTCCTTCTAGCACCAAAAATGTTGATGGGAAAAATTGTCCATATGTTCAACATTAAGGAAATTGCATGGTCAAGGTCCCAATTAGACCCTTATCTATTTGGCGTGGTGATCTCGAATGGTTAAATGGGTCCATTTACCCTTTTCCTAAAACTAATTAATCCTAATCTAAACTAATATAACCTAAACTAACTCTGAAGCTACTCTCTCTTCCTTCTAACGTATAATAACACTTTATTATACTAACAAGAAAAAGATAATATTTTCCTCTTGTAGCTTCTTGAAGAGGAAATATTTTAGTCAACTGAAATGAGGGTTCAACTCAACCACAAAGATGCTTTCTCTTGCGAAAGGAGACTTAATGAAATGCACTGAATTAAACTAAATGTAAATGCATTCTAGCCTAAATGCAAACAACAAAAATAAATCTATTCTATCCTAATTAGGAAAACATATATACCTCTTCCCAATCAAGAGTAAGAGATAATACCATGGATAAGCTTGAACCCAAAATAAAATGAATCTAAGAAGTCATAGAAAAATTTCTAAGACATGTTGTTCAAGCAGATATATACATACAATTATCTCATAAATAGTTAACAAATCATTGTGTACATACATTTAGATTCAAATGATATTTGCATCTAAGTGAATGAATCATGTTAAACTAAAGAAATAGTTCTATAGCATAAAAAGAATAAAACAAAACAAATATGGCATTAAGTTGATAGATAGCTAACAACTTAATACATAAAAGCTTTCCCAAATGCAACTGTCAACTCTAAATATATATCTGTTCAATTTTGCAAGATAGCTTAACATTAATTAAAATAAGAATGAATTACTCTAATCTCACAATAGTGCTTGAAAAGATAATAATACTCATAGAAACAGAGAACAAACAAGAACTGAATGACATTGTTATTAAGTCTCCAAAACATGCAATAGTGCTTAAGAATGATTACAAAAATAAAGAGTTCTCTCTTTGTTGATCCAACAAGAAGACTATCTTCTAAAAAACAAGTCTCCCCTTACAACAGTGCAAAGAGTTCCCTCTCTTGCAGAAATGGAATTCCCCTCCTGATCCAGGTGGATATTGGTGGCCTCCCACCTATTCCAACTGACTCCTTTTGATAGTTTTAGTTCAACATGTTCTTCTGTAATTCTTTGTAATTGTGGGTTCTACACTTTCGGGGTTTTCTAAATCCCTACACAACTTCCAAATGGATATTGGTGGCCGCCCACCTAATCCAACTGGCTTATTTTGGAAGTTTTGATGTTAGTACATCTTTCTGTATTTCCAGGGTTGTTTTGGGGCCCTAAACAATGTTTTTTTGGCTTTCCATAGTCAAATTGTAGACGAAGTCAGAGTTTTTATGGAATAATGTGTATTTCTCGAAAATATCTTGCCAACGGGCTATCACGTGCCTAAAACGGTGGTTGTATGCAAAAGTTACGACCCAGGGAAGTTGAGGTACCAACTCACCCATCAGGGCCCACATAACGTTTGATGTTTCATCTCCTCGGGTTAGGTTTTTGGATGTCTAGGGTTTTGGCATTCATGAGTAATGTTAAAAAGGCCTCATTGTAATCACTATCCTTAGATGGATGTGCATAGAATCCACATCTCTTCTTATAGATAGCTACCACCATTCGAGCAAGTTATTTTTAGCTCTGCGGTTTTACAGTTTCAACCTATTTTATTTATTCAATATAAGTTATTGTTCACTAGATCTTTATTGTTGTTCTTCGTATCTTTGTGTTATTGTATTTATTTTGTTATTGATTTCATTCCTCTCATAAATAAAGATCATTTTTACCAGAGCAGTGTTCTCTTCATAAATTGAGATAGTTGGGACTCGAACTAGTCGAGCCTTTGCAAGATCGGTCATGTTGAGCCTGAAAAAAACACATGGGGGATGAAAATAAAGATGATGGAGTATGATATCCTTTTAAAATGTTTCTCGAGGAATCAATTGTGAGACAAAGGAATGAAATGATGGAAAACTTTGCACAGATCCTTTGGTGGCTTCCCATAGGAGATGCATCTTCATCAAGCGGCCATGCAACCCCCTTTAAGGTACAAGTAAATTTTGATATTCCATTATTTGAAGGAATGATAGATGCAGATGTTATAGATAAATGGTTGAAACTGCTCGAATGGTATTTTTCAGTCCACAATTTTTTCGATAGGGAAAAGATTACTTTTACAGTCCTCAAGGTCGTCCCCCATGTTAAGAATTGGTGGGATACTTACTCTGAGCAAAGCGCCATAGAGGAATCTGCAATATTTGCAATCGCCCCCACATGGGATTCCTTCAGAGATTCCATTAAAGAATAATACTACCCTGTTGGAAGCTACGAGGATCAATAGATATGATGGGTGACATTGTGTCAGGAAAGGGACCAGACAATACCATATTTCACCAATATTTTCCATATCATGCACACAAAATTGGGTATCAAAGAATCTGAATGACATTTGGTGCTCTAATACCATGACTGTCTACATAGATACATTCAAACAAAAATGGATTTTTTGGACATCTCATCATTAGGTACAACTTATAAATATGTTGTCAATATCGAGTAGAAATTTAAGCAAAAGAGGTGAGAGTTTGGATCTGCAAACTCCTCACAACCGAAGAAGGAAAAAGGCATCCCCAACCCACAAAACAAGGGACAAAGAAAATATGGCCACTCTCAGGACAACCAGTCCAATCCACAACACAAGAAGGGTAATGAGAAGTTGAATAAGGACACGGGAAAGTGGTGTGAATACCATAAAATCCCTTGGCACAACACCGAAGAATGTCACTCCAAGCAGTCACTAGTGGTCGAGCTGAAATCTTCTGAGTCAGAGGAAAATTTTGACTCTGAATCAAATCCATAAGGAGGGAAGTATATTATTGATGTTGAACCCAACACCACTGTCGCTACCACAAAAGTCCAGCCAAGCGAACTAGAAGAACTAGAGGAATGGGAATGCCTCTTTCACTCACAGATGTGGGTAAAGGGGGATCCACTTCATTTCATTGTCACCAGAGGTCATCAAGTGGTTGAACCTGTCTATGAAACTGCACCCACAACCCTACACCATCGATTGGCTTCACCAAGGAAGAGATATTCATGTCAGTCAACACATCCCTCTTCCCTATGACATCAAGCCCTCCAAAGATGAGGTATTCTGTGATATTTCTCCCCTTGAAGTTTGTGATGTTTTTTTAATACACCCATATTTGTGGAAGAGACATGTTGTGTATGATTCTAGACCCTACATTGTTATTATTACTTTGGGTAGACAATTGTACAGGATACCAGAGGTAGTGTCGCTTATCGCTATTTCTTTAATATCTGCTAAGAAATGCAGTAAGGTCATTTCACAGACTGAGAAGTTCATCTTGTTTGTGATCTATGTTCATAGTAAGTAGAAGCTCACCACTACATTCATGACCTCTACACAGAGCCTCTCTTTTCAGCATAAGCAAGTGGATGGAATTGTGGAAGAGTACAAAGACATCTTCTCTTCACCCACTAGGGTACCGACGCACTGCTAAGTCAAGCATGCAATTGACCTAACCTTCAATGAACCTCTGCCTAATGGACCAGTTTGTCACTGCTCGTTGATAGAAAATGATGAAATCAAGCGTCAGATCCAAGAGTTTCTTCAAACGGGGCACATCAAACCTAGCTCCTCCCCTTGCAGAAGCCTGATTGTACTGGTGCAAAAGAAAGATGGGACCTGGCGGTTGTGTATTGATTACAACACATTAAACAAAATGATAGTCATGATTCAGGAATCGGTACACAATTCCCCGAATTGATGACCTTCTTGACCAAATCAAGGGGTCCAAGTTCTTTAGGAATATTGACCTAAAGTCTGGTTACCAACAGGTTCCCATCGAGCCAACTGATGTATGGAAGACAAATTTCAAATATAAAGAGGGTCTCTTTGAATGGATGGTCATGTCCTTTTGCCTAACAAATGCACCAAAAACTTTCATGAGGTTCATGGATGATGTATTAAGTCCCTTCACCAACTCTTTTGTGGTTTTTGTGGTGGTATATCTAGATGACATCCTCATCTTTAGCATAACTTGGGAGGAGTACATGCAGTGTATTCAATAGGTTTTGAGCACTCTGCGGCAACACAAGCTATATGCCAACTTGGAAAAATGCTCCTTTGTTATGAACATGGTCCAATACTTGGGCTACATTGTTGATGAACATGGGGTACATGTGGATACAACTAAGATCCAAGTCATCTATGACTGGCCAACCCCAAACACACTAACCGAGCTTCAAAGCTTCTTGGGACTTGCTAACTTCTACCCATGGTTAATGTTGGGATTCTCCCATATTGCATGGGCCCTCAGATAAGTGACCAAGGGTGGTGGAAAGGAAACTTTCGCGTGAGGGAAGGCACAACAACAAGCATTTGATTATCTAAAGCATCGCTTGTGCTCGACTCAAGTACTCTCCTTACCCAATCTACAACAACCATTAAATATTGAGACCGATGCATATGACTATGTTGTAGGCATAGTTCTCACTCAACACAGTCATCTGGTAGAAAACCATAGTGAGACACTCCAAGATACTGTCTGAAAATACCCCACCTTTGACAAGAAAATGTATTCCATTGTACAAGCTTGTCGTCAATGGAAACATTACATTATGGGAAGGAGACAATCATCCACACTGATCACAAGCCTCTGTAGTTCATACAAACAAAATGGAAGTTGCAGAATGACTTCCATCAGAAGTGTTCCACATACCTGCAGCAGTTTCATCTCAACATCAATTATAAGACAGGGAGCACAAATCGTGTCACTGACTGCCTCAACCGACTTCTTGTGGCTACACTCACCACCATGCTCCATTCATGTGGTAATCAGGGATTTGAATGGCCCCAACTTTATCAGCAAGATCCTGACTTTACCACCACCTATCAACTTTTGGGTACAAGCGTGAATGCCACCAATTTTCACATTTAGGATAGAGTGTTATACCATCTGGGCCACCTCTATGTTCCTGCAATTGAGCATGCAAATTTTATTTGGGAGGCTCACTACAGTCAGATGGCAAGACATTTTGGCATGGAAAAAATTGTGGTCGTTCTACAGAAACATTTTTATAGGCCAAAACATTAATAGGACGTCAACAAGTAAATCAATTCTTGCACTTCCTATGCCATTTCCAAGCCAGCCATCAAGAAACAAGGCTTATACACCCCTCTTCCTACTCCCGAGAGGCCTTCGGAATCCATCTTGATGGATTACATGTCTATCCTTCCATCCACCAAGAAAGGAAATGATTGCGTATTTTTGGTGGTTGATTGATTTTCAAAGATGGCCTTTCTCACAGCCTGCAAGAAGAGAATTACAACGACATATACTTTCAAGATCTTCTTCGAACGTGTGTGGGTCCATTTTGGGATACTACAGACCATCATCTCTGATCGGGACAGTAGGTTCCTCAACACATTTTGGTTGAGTCTCTAGTCATTGTTGGACACCAAGCTCACTAAATCCAGTGCCTTCCACCCTTAAACCGATGGCCAGATATAGGTCGTTAATCAGATGATTGTGCACATCTTGTGCATGTATAATTATAAGAATCTACGTACATGGGATGAGACTCTTCCCTATGTTCAACACAACTATAGCAGGGCTCTCTATAGATCCATCGACGATAGCCCATTTCAGGTGGGGCTGGGATTCCAACCCTTGGGTCCCATTGATGTTGCACTAACTCTTGAAACCACATAGAAAAAATCTTTCCATGTTCATTCTGAGGTAAAAAAAGCCACCAGATTCATTGAGTGGATTCAACACATCCACTAATAGGTCCATGAGATTTTGTAGAAAGCCAATGCTAAGTACAAGTAGTGCCATGATCAACACCGGGTACCACACAAGTTTAAGGTAGGAGACACAGTCTGGTTACATTTGTAGAAAGAATGCATTACAGGACCCCATCGGAATCTCTATCCACTTCACTATGGGCCTTACACTATCACCAAGGCTGTGGGAGGCAATTATTTTGAGCTCAACACTTCCCCCTTCCTTGGCTTGCACCCAGTATTCAATGTGGACCACCTCTGACCATATTTTCTACCATTATTGGACACCTCAAAGATCACAAAACAGTTGAAACCAATAGATCTCAACCCTGATTGCATGGAACATGCATCCAATGATCAAATAGTGGACACATGGGTCAAGGGAACTCGCCAACATAGGATCCAACTTTATCGGGTTGTCAAGGCAAGGGCGCTCCTACACCAAGGAAAATGGCTCACCCAGGGCCAATTTCAGCAAAAATTTCCTCACCTAATGGGGTAAATCAACACAATGGAGACCATTAATTTCTGAGGGGGGAGTACTGACCCATGTGGATATTGGGGGCCACCCACCTGTTCCAACTGGCTCCTTTTGATAGTTTTAGTTCAGCACGTTCTTTTGTAATTATTTGTAATTGTGGGTTCTACACTTTCGTGGCTATCCCAATGCCTACACAGTTGTCAGATGGAGATTGGTGGCCGCCCACCTAATCCAACTGCCTTATTTTGGCAGTTTTCATGTCAATACATCTTTTTGTACTTCCACGATCGTTTTGGGGCCCTAAATAGTGTTTTTTTGGTTTGCCATAGTCAAACTATAAACGAAGTCAGAGTTTGACGACACAATTTGTAGCTCTCAAAACTATCTTTCCAACAAGATATCATGTGCCTAAAAGGGAGGTCATATGCAAAAGTTACAACCCCAGGAAGTTGAGGTGTCAACTTACCCATCGGGGCCCACATAACTTTTGGTGTTTCATCTCCTAGGGCTAGATTTTTAGATGTATAGGGTTTTGGAATTCATGAGTAATGTTAAAAATACATCAGGAGCCTCATTGTAATCATTCTGCTAAGACAGATGCACATAATAGCCACATCTCTTCTCAGAGATAGATACCACCATTCGAGCAAATTGTTTTCAGTTCTGTAGTTTTACAGTTTCAACCTATTTTATTTATTCAACATAAATTATTGTTCACTAGATATATGTTGTTGTTCTATGTATCTTTGCGTTATTGTATTCAGTCTTTTAATCATTTCATTCCACTCATAAATCTGGATCATCTCCCCTCTAAGTTGTCAGATGGAGATTGGTGACCGCCCACCTAATCCAAATGCCTTATTTTGGTAGTTTTCATGTCAATACATCTTTTTGTACTTCCACGATCGTTTTGGGGCCCTAAATAGTATTTTTTTGGCTTGCCACAGTCAAACTATAAACGAAGTCAGAGTTTGACGACACAATTTGTAGCTCTCAAAACGATCTTTCCAACAAGATATCACGTGCCTAAAAGGGAGGTCGTATGCAAAAGTTACGACTCCAGGAAGTTGAGGTGTCAACTTACCCATCGAGGCCCACATAACTTTTGGTGTTTCATCTCTTAGGGCTAGATTTTTGGATGTATAGGGTTTTGGAATTCATGAGTAATGTTAAAAATACATCAGGAGCCTCATTGTAATCATTCTGATAAGACGGATGCACGTAGTAGCCACATCTCTTCTCAGAGATAGATACCACCATTCGAGCAAATTGTTTTCAGTTCTGTAGTTTTACAGTTTCAACCTATTTTATTTATTCAACATAAATTATTGTTCACTAGATATATGTTGTTGTTCTATGTATCTTTGCGTTATTGTATTCAGTCTTTTAATCATTTCATTCCACTCATAAATCTGGATCATCTCCCCTCTAAGTTGTCAGATGGAGATTGGTGACCGCCCACCTAATCCAAATGCCTTATTTTGGTAGTTTTCATGTCAATACATCTTTTTGTACTTCCACGATCGTTTTGGGGCCCTAAATAGTATTTTTTTGGCTTGCCACAGTCAAACTATAAACGAAGTCAGAGTTTGACGACACAATTTGTAGCTCTCAAAACGATCTTTCCAACAAGATATCACGTGCCTAAAAGGGAGGTCGTATGCAAAAGTTACGACTCCAGGAAGTTGAGGTGTCAACTTACCCATCGAGGCCCACATAACTTTTGGTGTTTCATCTCTTAGGGCTAGATTTTTGGATGTATAGGGTTTTGGAATTCATGAGTAATGTTAAAAATACATCAGGAGCCTCATTGTAATCATTCTGMTAAGACRGATGCACRTARTAGCCACATCTCTTCTCAGAGATAGATACCACCATTCGAGCAAATTGTTTTCAGTTCTGTAGTTTTACAGTTTCAACCTATTTTATTTATTCAACATAAATTATTGTTCACTAGATATATGTTGTTGTTCTATGTATCTTTGCGTTATTGTATTCAGTCTTTTAATCATTTCATTCCACTCATAAATCTGGATCATCTCCCCTCTAAGTTGTCAGATGGAGATTGGTGACCGCCCACCTAATCCAAATGCCTTATTTTGGTAGTTTTCATGTCAATACATCTTTTTGTACTTCCACGATCGTTTTGGGGCCCTAAATAGTATTTTTTTGGCTTGCCACAGTCAAACTATAAACGAAGTCAGAGTTTGACGACACAATTTGTAGCTCTCAAAACGATCTTTCCAACAAGATATCACGTGCCTAAAAGGGAGGTCGTATGCAAAAGTTACGACTCCAGGAAGTTGAGGTGTCAACTTACCCATCGAGGCCCACATAACTTTTGGTGTTTCATCTCTTAGGGCTAGATTTTTGGATGTATAGGGTTTTGGAATTCATGAGTAATGTTAAAAATACATCAGGAGCCTCATTGTAATCATTCTGATAAGACGGATGCACGTAGTAGCCACATCTCTTCTCAGAGATAGATACCACCATTCGAGCAAATTGTTTTCAGTTCTGTAGTTTTACAGTTTCAACCTATTTTATTTATTCAACATAAATTATTGTTCACTAGATATATGTTGTTGTTCTATGTATCTTTGTGTTATTGTATTCAATTTGTTAATCATTTCGTTCCACTCATAAATCTGGATCATCTCCCCTCTAACCTCTTCATACTCTTTAAATAGTTATGATTGTATTATCAATAAAGATCAATAAAGAGAAGTAGTAACTCCTCAAAATTAGGAGGGAAATAATATCTAATTAATCCATTACATGTTTTAATATCTATGAAGATAATAACCAAGCTCCAACAAACATTAAAAAATAAAGGTTTATTGGTTGAAAAGATCTTGCATAGCCAACATGCTTGTAAGAACTAACAGTGAAAGTGCACTTGGCCTGATCGCTTCTAGAGATAGGAATCTTCTATTGAAACCTATAAATCATAAAATAAAACAAATTAATAACAAACACACTTTAAAATGAGTGGCTACATAATCTATACTCTAAAATAAGCCAAATACAATTAATTTAATAAACAAACAAATATGCATACCTCAAAATTAAAATTAAACTTCAAAACAAAATCAAATAAAAACTCAACATTTTCATATGCATACCTCAAAATTAAAATTAAACTTCAAAACAAAATCAAATAAAAACTCAACATTTTCATTTAGCATTTGAAATATTCTTCATATATGAGGTAACAAACACATTTACACCTTAAGACTTTACAATCAGTGAACCTTCAGATTTTCAAACTTTTTCTTTAATTAAGAAATCAGATTCTGGTATTTTTCCTTTATATTCCTATTTTGTATCCTTAGATGTTGATGTTGATTCTGTAATTCGAGCTCGATGATATTGCTCTTCAAAATTGGGACTACAACAAAATATTTTTCCTCCCAGAACCAACTCTTCATAGTAGGCATACCTTTAGTTGTATGCTATTTTATTTGAGACCAAGAATTCGTTCTAGGGTATGCCTTTCACTAGGAAATAAATGGGTGGCTTCAGTTATCATGACTTCATTCACTTGAATCTCCATGTCTCCTACCATTAAAAGTCTAAGCAAAAACCCTAGCCACTGCCACATTGAAACCTTGAAAAGTTTTAAAAAATTTCCACCAACCGATTCTTTTAAACATAGCCAAGCACTATTCCTGGGCTTCTAAGAGTTCGGAACCTGAAGTCTCAATTATCACCGGTGCCATGAAAACGATGGGCAGTTTAACGCAAAGGAAAATTTCGGGTGTAAACAGAGAGAAACAATGTGCATGCACATATACTAACCATGACTCAAAGGAAGAAACTTAACAAAACCTGAAGAAAGGAAAATGTGACGAGTCATAACAGTCCAGACTGGAAATGTACTTCAAATTCAATTTTTCGAGTGTCGAATGACAATGAATTTTAATGAGTGATGGGTATGACACAAATCAGTACAATCCCCATTAACTCTAAAATCCGCATGTTATAAGCATAATAAGCCATGCAACCAAACCATTAAAAAAATTGATGACTAAGTGCATCGTTTAAAACCCAAAGTTGTTGTAATGATTGCTCGAGAGTTGATGTTAGGAGAGCTATTTGCTCGAATTTTGAAGTGATTGGATCAAAGGGTTCATATTAATGATTTTAATAGTAACAAATTAATCAAACTAAAAGATCAAAATACATAAAATCAGTTCTTCCATTGTTCATAACTTCAATTCATGATAGAGACCATAATAATTGGGTCTAATTTCAAATGCAGTCATTCCTTAGAAATATTATCCAGAAGTTAATAATTAAGTTAGGAATACATGAACAAATGTAGTGTATCACAATAAAAGAGAATTATTCTTGAATTATATCTTTGAACTAAGATAATAAAACATGAATAATGATGACAATAATCTTCAACAAGTCATGAATTCACAAACTAATTACCGAACGATACAGATAAATTCCCCTTAATTTTGCTTTGAATTTCATGTTAAAAGTCATGAAATTCTAAACAAAATAAAAAGACAATATCAGTATGAGGAATTGACGTTAAATTCATTTTCAATAGTTAGCAAATTCATAATAATATAAGAATGTCCATTGGAAAAAATTCCAATAACAACTAAGATGAAATTATTTACATAGCTATATGCAAACCAATCAAATAAAAGAGACTCAAACAAAGATAAAAGAAAATTTCTCATTAAAATGAAAAGGGACCCTAATTTTCTATCAACCAAAAGACGAAAATAAGGGGGTTGTTCGTTGCCACAATTGAAGGAAAACATCACGAAAGAAGAAATAAATACAAAAGACCCAGTGACTCAAGAAGTACTATTAGAACTCATAGACATTAGTCCCTTTCTTACTCATCTAGGAATCCTTATGCATATGAAGATTCAAGGAGTAGTCTAGAAGTGTCTCTTGTTAAGCATGAAAGAAGAAGATATGAGTTGGACAATTTGTAAGGAGATCTTAGGAAGCTTATGCCACCATCCTTTGATGGTACAGGAGAAAGGGAAGATGATGTTGAAGATTG
>JASDQU010372699.1:8178-23335 GCA_032191745.1 Picea mariana
TCAGAATCGACCCTCGATCATTCCAATGGATTCGCCCTTTGATTAATGATCTATATGTGTTTCCAGATGGCGAATCCATTGGAATGATCGAGGGTCGATTCTGAACAGGACTCCAATGATGGAGACTCTGACAATGTCATGCTAACATCATTTTGTACACGCAATGAATTTCCATTGTCCCATAATGGAGCTAGTATGGAAGACAGGTGTAACATGCATCACCCACTTTTGATATGTTTACCTATGTATCTAGCAGGTTCTCTATGGCCAAGTGGAAGTCGTTGGTTGGCCCTAAAAATGCTCCCTGACGGGTTGATGTGACACTTGGTCGGGAGGCTTTGGGATCACTGATCAAATATGTACCATTGATCGGTGGTGCCCCATTCGAGTGGTCAAGAGATAGGTCCTGAGAGGAGCTTCAATTAGGGAACTCTAATGACTGTTGATATGGAAATGGAAATAAACTAGGATCCATTGATCTAGCTGTGGTTGAAAGAAAAATTTGGCTAAGGAAAATTTTGTTACGTTGACGCCAACCTAGACATGTGGAAAATTTTTATTGTCCCATGATGATGTTTATTTAGCTAAGATGGAAGACACATGTAACACATATTTGATATGATTTTGGGCACCTTTTGTGGGTTCCACGCTTCCACGTGGTAGCCTTTGACTGAGTATGACATGTGCTATGTTGGCATGTCATGTGCAATGTTGGGTTGGCACACTAGGGGTTATGGATCAAATTTGAATTGTTGATCTCTTGGGGGCATGACTGACAATGTGTTGAAATCTGGGTCATTGATCAGAGGTCCTCATTGGAGTGATCAAGAGCTAGGTCCAAGATAAGAATCCGATGAGGGATACTTTGAAGAGGGAGACTCCAATCTTGCATCTCAACCATTGATTGGAGGAAATTGAGTTAATCTGAGAGACATTTATCTATCCATGGTCGAAATAAAAATTTGGGTAAGGAAAATATTTTCACGCTGACGTCATCCTGGACATGTGGCACCTTTCTATTAGACCATGGTGGCACTGATGCGGCAAGAAGGTGGGACACCTGTCACCTATTTTTTATGTGTTTATATGTGCATCTAATGGGTTCCACATGTCCACATGGAAGCTTTAGATTGGCCTGATAGATGCCCTACTGGCATTGAATTCTTACCTACGTCACTTAGGACATGCGTCCATTGATATTTACTTGAACAAGGGGAAAATCATGATAGATTATGGGTCGTTGATTTGTAAGTGGCCTTCATTATTTAAACTTATCATCAATATTACATTTGGGTCATTGATTAGATGGCCTCCATCGGAGCGATCAAGGTTTAGTTCCAAAGGGAGACTCTGATGAGAGAGAGTCCGATGAGGGAAACTCTAATGCTAACTAGAACCAATGATTTAAAATGGTTAGGCGCACAATGAAATATCGGTCATTGATCAGTCCCGCTTGAAAATTGTTTGATCAGTGGGGTCCCATGGGTTCGCTAGCGGTTGATTCCTAAGCCTCAGTCCCATGATAAGTTACCTAGCTAGTAGACTTATGCCCCTTTCGGGCACGATAATCCCTTTTTGATCCCCAATAAGTGCTCCATTTCTAAAATATTTCCTTAGTTTCCTTGGGCATGGATTTTCTAAAATTTTCTTCAAGATGCCTTGAATTAATATAACTCTTGACAACTTAAAGATTCAGAGAGTTCATCTTCTTCCACTAGCTCATCCAATCACGACCTAGCCACTTCAAAAAACCTTTAAAGATTTGAAAAGAACAAATATGGTACTAACATTGGCTCCACCGGGGACAACATACCCTTGTGGTCTGTTGAGAATTGTAGACAAAGTGCCTTCTTCTGTTGGGTTATGGAGTTTGTTGGAAATGATACATCTCCTTCAGAATTGAAAATTGATTTGATATGGGACACAAAAATTCTCAACAACTTACAACATTAGAAATATACCTCTTTTCTCAAGTAACAAATGGTGAATGAAGTAAAATCAAAACACACTCTACAAATTGAAAACAAATGCTTGACTACAAGCTTATTTATGTACATAAACCTCCTACTCTGATCATTCTAGCCAGTTTAATCAAATGAAATGACACTTCCAGTGATACCACGAAAGTTCCTTATTGCTTCGATGAACTCCTTGTGTGGACTTTTTCAAAATAAGGACAATTAGAAGTGGAAACTACAACATGATATGATTTTGAAGTTCATACTTATGATCTGAAAATATAATTTTCATATAACCCCAATCATATGAGACCCTAGATAATGTAAACTCCAACCAAAATACAAACGGATCATAAATAGTATGAGGGATGAAAGGTTTCTCAACAAAAAATGATGTTTCTTCTTCATGATGGATTCAACTCAACTTCTCCTGGATATTCTTGGATTTATCTACTTGTGATTCTAATGAAGAGAAAGGAGGAAGTACGACAACTTTGTCACATTGAAAATTTTCCATTGGTTCTTGTTCATTATGGTCAAGCTCTATATCTTTAAGAACAACTAAAAGAAATACACATGTCTGGAATTCTTGGTCAGAGATTTCATAATTATCATACACTGGTACACCAATAGTAGTTTCTAAAGATTTAACTTTAAATATATGTTCTTCAATACCAAGCTATGATTCAGTGTCATAATGGTCATGTATGAACTTATTGTTGTTTGAAATTTTTGTGAATGATGATACAAAACTATGCACATCTTCTTCAACTTTATATCCATTAAAAACAAGGTCTTTGTTGTAAAATCCAGTATTAGCATATTTCTCATGAACCAAACATTGAGTAACAAAGGGATCATAAAAAACAAGGGGAAAAACATGATCAATAATGTTACCTTGAAATAGATTTAGGGAATATTCAACAGCACAATCCTGATTTTGATTAGTAGGTATGAAACAAAACATTGTCTCTTCTTGAAAATCATCATGAATATATCCATAATTGGCGTCCCTTTCAAACTTGATTTCATAAAATTATTTCTCCTCTTCATTACAACAATATTCAAAAGGAAACCCAAAATATGGAAATCTAGAAATCCACTCTGGATATTCTAAAAAATGTAAAGACTCATCAACGCATACTAGATTTCTTAAAACAACAACAGGTATTTGCAACTGATGACCATCTTCAAAAGGAGAAATATACGTTTGAATAGGGTATTGATTTGTATCTTTTAAGACAGAAAAGAAACATTGTATCCTCTCATATATTCTTTGTCGGAGCTTTTGTGTAATTGTATATACCTCTTCATTTGAATTTGCAAGGTCATCATCTTCATTCTCACTATTATAGTAAGCTCCCCTTTCAAAATCTTGTTCATATTCATCATCAATGATTTCCCCTTCCTCTTCACTATTACAAGGAGAATCTTCTTTATCCTCTGAAACTAATTTAAATATTTCATTGCGGCAACTTTCGAAATGGAGCTCCATGGAATATCTCCTTTTGTATTGAGAATGAAACAACATATGAAAATAGTTCAGTGAAGCTATACAAGAAGAAGGTAAATATTTGTACCATTATCGAGCCTCTCCAGCTAAAGAAATCATGAACATTTTCATGAGGACATCTTCATGAAAAATAATCAGTCGATGCATACATAAGTGGAAATATATCAAATGGTGAGCCAAATTATTCTCATTATCTTCTATAAATATAGGGAGATAGTCTTCCCAAATCCCTATACTAGGTATAGGATTAGGAAAACCATATATATTTGAAAAATTGAGTGGAGAAAACCTTGCAGCTACTATAGTATTACTTGATCTTTCTATTAAAACATAGTGGAGTGGCCAATGGGATCACAGTGGGAAGAGGAGTAATAGGATTTTCAAGAAAGGTAGAATGGATGAGTTTACTTCTTGGTTAAATTCTAAAATAGAATTATGGAGGTCTATCAATGGATTTGGAGGAAATTTTGAAGAAGAGAGAAAAACTTTAGGCACATCAATTAGATCTACAGATTCAACAATTTGATGAACAATAGAAGGGGATATTTATGGATTAGGACTACTTGAAAAAGAGGAAATGTGGCGTTCTCTAATATTTCTCCAGGTCACATGATTTTTTGGATCTTAATAATAGGAACCTGATGAGGATCAAGGTGGCTTATGGTATATCTTCTATAAAAGGCCAGGTTGTCCTTATGTGGAGTCTCTAGGTGAAATATTAACAACCATCTACCCGAGGAATGTTCACCATCAAGGCTCATAAATTACAATGTTGTATTCGCAAGGAAAATTTCTTCAACTCACATCCTCGAAAACAATGCCATTTCAAATGTTATTCCTTGAGATGTCCCAGGCTATTGTTGGAATGATTCTAAGGAATCCTAGGAGCTAAGACTTAGGATGATTCTTAAAGCCAAATTTACAGTAAGGTAATTGTACAATGTTTGGGATGTTTTTCCCTCTCTCTCTCTCTTTATCAAAACTATAGGACCTTAAAAAATTTCATATGAGATGACAAATGCTCTCAAATCTCAGTGGCATATGTCTACGAGTGTTTTAGAAAATAAAGTTTTAAAGGATAATGAAGTGGTGAATTATAAGAAAAATGGGATAAACATACATGGCACTATTGTGATTGAATCTTGTAGCTTATGGAAAAAGAACAACCTGCTAAGAAATTAAGAATTCAACAACTCTAACAGGTGCATATAAATAAAATAAAACACTCTTCAAACAATTAACATCTTCATACATTCAAATACATGGAGGTACCCTCTACATATCATTTAAATGCACAAATAAATGACAAGAAATAGTTATACATTCAGAGGAAATCACTTCTATGTCATAACTAGACATCATATAGTAATGATGAATATCATGAATAGTCTGTTCTTTGAGATTTTATAAATTTGGTCGTATACAAGAAAAGAAAAAATGGGAGAATATGCTTTACAAGAACACAAACACTATAAGAAAATGAATTATATATTGAAACATAACATAGGGGGTGAATCTTTGGTTTCGTATTGCATTTACCACCTTTATGTGCTCAAGGTTTTTGATCAAACAAATCTAGTTGTAAGAAACTCTTAAATTACTAAACGTGTTGACCCTAGAAATGAGCACCTTAATTATCTTTTATTCCTCTCACTCATTCCCTAAACTACTTCTTGAAACCATTTCCAGCGTCTTGAAACTGTTTACCGCTTCTTGATTCTTGAATGGTTTCACCCTTGTTAAAACTCTAAAAATTAATTTTACTTATTGGATTTTTGTTATGATGAGATCATGGAGTAGTTGTAGATTCGCCAGCCAAAATATCCATCATTCCCTAATTATTAAAAGTCCCCACAATCATTTATTTTGCTGCAACATACTCGAAATTACAACTACAAAGGTTGTGTGACTCAACAACCTTCATATCCATATTTTGCAAGAGATCATGACTGTTGATCATAGGGTTACCAATTAGAGTAGTCAAGGATTGAGTCCTAATAGGGTTACCAATTAGAGTAGTCAAGGATTGAGTCCGAATAGGGCTCCGATGAGGGAGAATCTAAGCCATTCCATCAGAGAGAGACCCATCATAGTTGTAGTGTTGAAGCTAAATGAGGGGACTGTGATGACGGAGACTCTGAGCTTTCACCTCGACTATTGATCTAGATCTGGAGATAGCTGAGATTTGTTGATCTGGTCGCGAACGAAAGAAGAATTAGGTTAAGGTAAATATTACTCTGTTGATGTCAGCCTAGACATGTGGTGCCTTTTTATTTCTCCTCATTAGCACTGATGTGGTAGAGGGGCATGAAACGTCACCTTCTTTTGATGTGTTTTCTTATGTCTTTTACAAATTTCATATGGCCACGTGAAAACTTCTAATTGGCCTGATTCTTGGGGTGCCTCAGGATATGGAAATATATCTGTATCTCCAATTAGAGGATGAACCCATCGGAGCGATTGAGGGTTGAGTATCAACAAGATTTTGATGAGGGAGAATCAGACAACGTCATGATGACATCATCTTGTACATGCAGTGACTTTCCACTGGCCCATGGTGGCGCTAATATGGAAAGAAGGCATGAAACATGTCACTCACTTTTGATATGTTGACCTATGTATTTGGAGGGTTCTATATGGCCATGTTGAAACCACTTATTTGCCTTGACATTTCTCTACTGACATGATGACGTGACACCTGGCTAGGAGGCTTCGATATCGACGATCATATCTAAATTGTTGATCAGTGGTGCTCCATTGGATTGATCAAGTGATAGGTACCAAGAGGAACTTCAACAAACTTGATCTAGAAATGGAAATAAATTAGGAGCCATTGATCTAGCAGTGGTCGAAAGAAAATTTTTGCTAAGGAAAATTTTGGTGTGTTGACGCCAGCCTAGACACATGGTGACTTGTTATTGGCCCATGATGATGTTGATTTGGCCTATATAGATGACACGTGTCAACCGAATTTGATTTTATTTTGGGCAAATTTGGTGGGTTTCACATGTCCATGTGGTATCCTATGATTGATTCTAACAGGTGCTCTATTGGCATGCCATGCATAGTACTAGGGGTGCGCATTGGGGATTATGGATCAAATCTGAATCGTTGATATCTTGGGGGCATGACCGACTACATGATGAAATATAGGCCATTTATCATAGGTTTACATTAGAGTGATCATGATCTAGGTGGATATCGGTGGCCACCCACCTTTTCCAACTGACTCAAAACAATTTTCTGGCAATTTTGGTAATTTACTATTTTTAGCATTTTTAACTTCTTGGGCCATTTTGAGGGCCTAAATGAATATTTTTTGGGATAGATCTTATCAATGATATCAGAAAGTTATGATTGAGCCTCCAAAATGAATCTCCTTGACGATACCTTTCCGACGAACTATCATGCACCCCAAACAGAGATCGTATGCCAAAGTTACACCCTCGGGAAGTTGATACACCAAACTACCCAAAACGGGGTCCACAAAACTGTTGGCTTTTCATCTTCTAGGGCTAGGGTTTCAGGTTTTCTTTATGATAAAAAGTCCTTTTTAGCCTCATTGTAAAATCATCGTCTCACGGATGCGAGTATCTATCACATCTCTTCTCAGAGATAAGATGCCACCATTCTAGCGAGTCTTTCTGCACTTTGTATTTTACACTCTTCGTGCATTTTCACTCATTAATAGAAAATTGTGTATTAATGTATATATGTGTTTATGGTTGCATATTTGATACATTTATGTTATTATATTGGATATCTGATATATCTCTGTACATTTTTTTATTATATCCCTACTCTCATTTCGTGTTGAAAATAATCTGGATCAGATCAAGAGCTATGTCCCCAACATGAATTTGATGAGGGAGACTTCAAAGAGGGAGACTCCAAGCTTGCATCTTGATTGTTGATCAAATAAACTTGAGATAATATGAGAGATGTTGATCTAGTCATGGTCGAAAGAACAAATTTTCTAAGGAAAAGATTGTTAAGATAATGTTAGCCTTGACACATGGTGCCTTTCTATTGGCCCACGATGGCGCTGATGTGGTAGGCAGGCGTGACATGTGTCACCAATATTTGATGTGTTGACCTGTACATCTGGTGGGTTCCACATTTCGATGTGGCATCTTTAGATTGGCTTGAAAGGTGTCGTGTTGGCATTAACTTCTTACCTATGTCACCAGGGACACATGTTCATTGATCTTTACTTACGTAGGGGGGAAACTGTGATATTTTCTGGTCCATTGATCTCATCCCCCACCAGATATGAACCACTAATATGCAAGAATCCTCCCTTATGGAAGCTTATCATCAATATTACATCTAGTTCGTCGATCAGATGGCCTCCATCAGAGAAATCAAGGTTTATGTCCCAAGGGAGACTCCAATGAGAGAGATTATGACGAGGAAAATTTCCACGCTAACTAGAACCATTGATTTAAAATGGTCGGGCGTGTGATGAAATATGGCCTATTGATTGATCTTGCTTGAAAATCGTTTGATCAGTGGGGTCCCGCGGATTCACTCGAACATGGTTCCTAAGCCTCGGTCCCATGATAAGCTTCATGAATAGTAGACTTAGGCCCCTTGAAGGTGCGATAATCCATTTTTGACCCTCAATAAGTGCTCCAGTGCTAAAATCTTGCCTTAGATTCCTTGGGCATGGATTGTTTTACTTTTTCTTCAAGATTCCTTTACTTAATCTGACTCTTGAATGCTTAGAGGCTCAGGGAGTTCATATTCTTCCACTAGCTCATCCAATCACGGCCTAGCCACTTCATAAAACCTTCAAATCTTTGATAGTAACAAATATGGTACTAACAGTTTCTTAGATGCATTGTAAAATGGGTGCCTAACATGGCTTCTTGTCAGGACCGATTCATTGTGTAATCCCTAGTAGTACTTCAGGGGGGTATTGGAGATATTACACACCCACCTAGTATTTCTCTTCCTAAGTTTATTATTCTATGTTGAGGGTGCCCCTAGTATGAGATATTGTCCCCTAGATGAAGGTTTCACCTCCTATTCAACCATTACGCAGTTGTACTCCATCTATACTAGTGGTGTCAAGTCTTGCATGAAAACCTCTATATTATCACCAAGTGTTGCATGCTCACCTTGGTATAATCACTAGGAGGGTGCACTCACCTTGGGATCATTTCCAAGAGGGAGAAATTGACATGCACGAGGATAAGAAGGCACACGACATGTGTGTGCATGAGATTCTCTCCACTCCACTTGTCTAGACTAGTTAACTAATGGCTACATGGCTAGTTAACTAGGACTAGATGGTACTTCACTTAGGTTTATGTCTTTGTATGTCCACATCTCTCTAGAATAATACTATGGCGCATTAGACTGAGCATGTAGATTATATCTATTGTAAATTATTCACTCTTTGAGTGTGGATTAGTGGTTAATACAATTCTTTATTCGTTCTCTCCAATTCTTTTCTTCTTCTCTCAACTTTGCAAGTTTCATGTTCATTGTTTCTAGCTAATTTCTTTGTGCACGTTTCAATCAAATTTCACAATCCCCTCGTAATTCTATCTAAATTAATTATTGGTGAGATGCTAAAAAAAACAATTATTTAACCATGAAAGGTAACACAAGAGAGACAAATCCATGCCATTGCATATGGATTTGAAATCAAAATATAAAAATGTGGAAGGTAAAGGAATATGAAATTCAATAAAAAGTGAGAAAAATAATGGATAGAACCTCTTTCAGCAAGTAAAAAAATGAAATCACTTATCCATCTAAAATAATATGAAGATCATCACTTTATGCCTCAATCAATGTTTCATCATCTTCAAATTAATCCAACTTCAAATAGTCATGTAATTAAGATTGAAATGTATTATATGCAATATTATAATCAAATGAATGAAAATAGGTATTTGAGCTTCCAAAATCATTTTCAAATAAAAGAAGAGATCAAATGCATTCTTTATTATTATCTTCTCAATCACTATGCATTCTTTATTATTATCTTGTCAATCACAATTTTACATCCTTTATTTTTTTTCCATGTCCAATATCAAACAACTTGTTATTTAATGCATACATTAACCAATGTTTAAAGGTATGCTTGAAGGCTTGAATATGTACCAATTTCAACCATGGAATTTTATTGAGTCAAAGAGCATTAACCATATTAACCTTTTGTACAAGAAAAATAATAGCCACATACTATTTCACAACCAAAAAACTTCTACCAGCTCAACTACTAAATTCATTATGCATGTACACACAAAAAAGTTCTTATGCTTGCAATGCAAAAGAAAATCCAACTCAACTACTAAATTCATTATGCATGTCCACATACATGTGATTATGTTTTATATAAAATGTCCTAAAAAGAAAAACTAAGCATTGGTGCTCTTCTCTTAAAAGCAAATGAGTGTTGAAGATACGATAAATACATTATAATTCAAAGCTAAGATTAAATCAAGTAATCGAGAAAAGTAGCTTTAAAAACGTAGAAAGAAGTTTAGTCGGGATCATTTTAGTAGGACTAGCATATATTATCAAATTTATTTTGAAATTTATTAATATTATAACATAAACTTTTATTCTCCCTTTATCAAGTAGCCTTTTTTTAGAATTGTGGTCCATTTGTTTTCCCTACACTATCTACTTCATCTCTCACCATAAGAATGGTATGTAGAAATTATATTTACTTTCCATTCACTTCACTCATCCTTAGCTAAATTAGTCTAAATTAGTTGTCTAGATCTATCAATAATGTGTAAGGTGATTAAAATAGAACACATGAATGGTATGGTAGAAATTGTATTTATTTTCAATTCCAAATTAGTTGTCCAAATCTATCAATAATATGTAAGGTGATTAAAATAGAACACAAGAATGGTATGGTAGAAATTGTATTTACTTTCAATTCACTTCACTCATCCCTAACCAAATTAGTTGTCTAGATCTATCAATAATGTGTAAGGTGATTAAAATAGAACATGAGGTAGGGAAAAAATTAGTGTGGACTTCTCTACTAATTACATGTTGACAAGGGATTTACTATTGCTATTATCTCATGAAAGTGTTTAGGAGGAAGAAATGAAATTAGATATGATTTGTAGATATTCTTCAATGTGTTCAGAGACATGTCAATGAACATTTACCATAAGTTTTCACTTTGGACCTCATGAATACATATGCAATAAAAATATAAGGTTCTCTAACCAAGGAAATGAACATGCGAGCTCTTATGGACAAACTTCAATGTTTGTAGATATATGGTGCTAGCTTTGTCTAAATTCAACACCACATGATGATATAGGTATTACATAGGGTATGATAAGTGATTTAATGATTTTAACCCATAAGGTTCTATTGAAGTTTGGTTGTGATAACTTTTTTATCCTTTTACTATAATGAATAACTCAAATGCCCCACTATATATTACACCATGTATTATATTTCAAATTTAATTTATACCTATGCTCTAATAAAGCAATCAAAAGCACATGTCTTGCTGTATATGATAGGATCATTGGATCGATGTTCATTGAACAAGATTGATGAGTTAGGATCAAAACAATAAAGGTAGGTGAAACAAATTGGGTTGGGTGTGAGTATAAAACCTTTGTTTAGTCTTTTCCTTTCCTTTAGGGTTGGAGTCTCTATATATAACAAACATATTTTTTTTTTTTTCTCTATTGATTCCTCACCTACCTTCTTTTTCAATCTCACAACCCACCTCTCACTATGTTGAAGTTTTTACCTACCTTCTTTTTCGCCCTCACAACCCACCCTTTTTATGGTAATATTTCTACCTACAATAGAGATATCACCTACTCTCAGGCCCTCAAAACCCACCCTTTTAATGGTAAGGTTTCTACCTACAATAGAGATATCAATTTCACCTACTTTTAGGCCTTAAAGACTATGGTAATTATGTGTGATACTATAATAACTACTAGCCTAATCTAATGGATGGAAAATTACCCTTGTATGTTTATTTATGTTCCTCTTATTTTATTGAACAAACAAATTTGATTTAATTAGCATATTCCTTATTACAGATATTTTTTAAGTTAATAAAGAGTTGGAAATTGTATTATATGTTTTATTTTGGGTTGATTAACATCTCAATGTTTTTGTAATTAATTAGCATTTTTCATAACATGGATTTTCTTGAAATGTATCATTTTGAAAAGATTGATTCTCTCTGTCTTGAAAATTGACATTTTTTTTTCGTGCTTAGGTTGAGTGTCCTCTCCCTTCAAGTTTTCATGAGTCAATTTCTTTATATATTCTACAATGAACATTCAGTCCAATCCACGCACTTTAACTAATTTTAACTCATGTGAAAATAAATAAGAAAAATTACAATAAATATTATTATAAATCATATTTCATATTTAAATTGGAGATAATTAAACTATTAATTATATATATATAAATTAAATATATATAAATTATTTTTTACTTATTTTGAATATCACATTACCTTTAATTTTAGGTATCTTGTTAATATAAACATTATATTTTATAGAGATAGAAAACATTCAATAAACTCCAAAGAATGAGATTGTCTAATACACTATATCCATATGTTGCATGTTACTTTTCCAAAATATCTTGAAGAAGGTTATTCAATGTTATTTGATTCATTAAGATTAATAATAATGGAGGGAAAGATGGCACATAAAAAAAAATCCCTTAACTTATATGAAAGGTGATTAAGGTTTATAGTAAACTAAAAATACTAATTTAATATTAATTTGAAAGATTATATATATATATATATATATATATATATATATATATATATATATATATATATATATATAATTTTTTTCATAGTTTGGTGGGTTAGTTTAAGTGGGTTAGTTCAAGTGGATGAGTGTTGGTGTTTTCTCAATTAATATTATATGGTTGAATCCCTTCCCCACAGGGTTAGGCCCATTATTAGGTCGATTTTAGGGCCTCACTTGAATCCCTTTCCCATCGGGTTAGGCCCATTATTAGGCCGATTTTAAGGCTTCACTTGATGTCCCCACCAAGTTAGGCATGTAATTAGAATTAGGCCGAGTTTAGGGCCTCACTTGAATCCCTTCCCCATCGGGTTAGGCCCATTACCAGGTTAGGCCCATAATTAGAAAAAAAAAATATTTATTTTTTTCCTGGGAATAGAAACCCTGAGTACTTCCCCACATTTTGTAGATGGTAAATAAGGTAAGGCCCTAAACAATCTCTTGGCCAAGGATTTGATCCTCAAACCTCATGCGAGAAAACAACAACACTCATCCACTTGAACTAACCCACCAATATATATATATATATATATATGATTAATGAATAATAACATTTTATAAATATTTTTTTATGATTAATAAAATTATTTAACAATGTCAAAAAATTTCATGATTCAAATTGAAGAGGAATTATGATCTACGTTATGCTATGACCAAACTTAAAATGTGTGGAAGTTCTTCTATAACATTGAATAAATAATTTTAGGATATAGTTCATTTATTACTTTAAAGTGATAATCTTTCATTTTATGACCAATTCATGATGGATTACTTGGAGGATGTCTTCTAAGAAGGGTTAGAGATGAGACCATTCAAAACTTTATTTAAGAAATGTTACAAAAGATTAGAGATGAGATTAGTCAAAACTCTATTTGAAAAATGTGTAACATCCTACTAATGACTATATGTGGCATCTATTCATGTTGTGTAATTTACAAAATAACTCAAAAATACTTACTCTAAAATTAAAAACATAGTGAACTCGAAGATTCTTACCCTAAATTAAAAACATAGTGAATCTTTCAAGGAAAAATACTATGTATAATTTTCTTTATTCTTTTAATTTCATATATATATTTTCTACCCAAAATTAAAAACATAGTGAACCTCTCAAGGAAAAATACTATGTATAATTTTCTTTATTCTTTTAATTTCATATATATATTTTTTATATATAAATATATATTTATAATTTTTTTTATTCTCTTTATTTTTCTTAATAAACAATCAACTTTGACTTATACATAGATTTAACTATTTTTATTTTTATAGCGTATTATATCTATGTATATGCACATGCGGGCACACATATATAACTATGAACTATAACATAATTATTAAAAACTATATAATATATATTATATAATAAAAATAAATTATAGTTTATTTATTATTATTATATATCGATTATATGTTAAAAAATTAGTTAACTAACTTTGTCAAATTTATAATCAGAAACTTAAATTAAATGATTTGTCAAAAATATACAATATATATTATATAGTAAAAAGAAATTATAGTTTATTTATTATTATTATATATCGATTATATGTTAAAAAATTAGTTAACTAACTTTGTCAAATTTTTAATCAGAAACTTAAATTAAATGATTTGTCAAATTTTTAATAAGAAACTTAAATTAAATGATTTTAGCAAAATGGTGGTCAACTTTCATATAGTTATTGAAAAACAAAATCAATCAATTTTTAGCTAATTTAAATTATAATTCATATTAATTAATGAGGTTTGATTATATTGTCTTTATTATTAATCACATTGATATTAATAATGAATCACATTAATGTTGATAAAACCAATATAAATGTTATGTATATGGAAGATTCTATTCACAAGAAAATACTAATTGGCATACAATAGTTAAATACATGCTTAACAAGAAACATGAACCATTTAATATATGAATTTCATAAACACTTGCATAACATCATAGTTGCTATAACGATGAACTTGGATTTGAAACACTCTATTGAGAAGCCATGGAATCAATTCCCTCTTCTAATATAAACACAAATATCATTAACGAAGTTGATTAAAAAATTATGATTACAGTGTGCCAAATTCCTACCTAACAAATGTATCAACCAATAAAGTAGATACCTCTTATGCTAAGGAATTGATCCTTAATTCCTCATAGGATAATACATTTTACACAAAATAGAACCAGAGAATAAAATGTTTCCACACAAAAATATTTCCACTCTTAAAAAATCAAGGATCTAATATCTTGGATTTAGCACTTAAGATCCAAAATCAACCCTCTCTCCATGTTGGGAAGACTACCAAGACAAATGTTAGCATCGGTCCAACAAAATATACAATATCAAACCACCCCTCCCTCAAGAGTTTCACTGTTATAGAGGTCATATATGCCTAAGTTTTCATCGTGACAACATAACCTTAAGTCTCAACCTCCTCACATAATCCTTTACCTATGTCATTTATGAGAGGGAAAGGGAACTGAGGATTTTCAACTTCTCTAAATAATTAATTACAATTAGCTACATTGAGGCACATGTAATGTTGCATGTCCCCATCAGAGTAATTTCATATAATGTAAAATACTTATAAATCCCATTTGTGCCACTTAGCTTGTGGACTATATAATTTTCCCATTATATTTTATAATAAACCATATGGTGACAAGTTGGGTTGTCTCCCCAATTTCCACTACAATAATTCCAAAAATAAAATTTAAAACAAAATTCATTTATTAAGTACGAAATATGTTCTCATGGTCCCACATGATAAGGTTACGTTGGCATGCTAAATGTCCTTTGTCAAATTCATAGGTTCAACTAGTGCAAGGGTCCAGTTAGGCATTTCTCCATTGAAATGGAAAACCCTTTGTTTATGGCCTCACTGCCATAATCTAGGTATGAATT
>JASDQU010372699.1:29202-56746 GCA_032191745.1 Picea mariana
AAAACTAGTTCGATACTTTTATATCTAGGATGGAATTCTATTCCATGAGAGTTTTCTCTATGTTCCTTAAAGAGATCATGCAAATATGATTTGGGAAGTTGATTACAGTTGGATGGAAGAAAAATTTGGCATTGAAAAAATAGTGGCATTAATGAAAAATAATTTTATTGGCCAAAGATTCAACAAGATGTCAACAAGTATATCATATCCCAGACTACCTTCACCATTTTCAAACCCGTCATTAAGAAACATGGGATATACACTCCTTTTCGTAATACCTAATAGGCCTTGGAATTCCATATCCATGGATTACATGTTTACTCTACCTTCAACCAAGAATGATAATGATTGTATCTTCCTGGTATTTGATCGATTCTCTAAGATGACATTTTTGACATCTTGGAAGAAGAGTATCACATCCAACACCAATGCTAAACTCTTCTTTGAGCATGTTTGGGTTCATTTTGGGCTCCCATGGACTATTATTTTATATTGGGATAGTAGATTCCCTAGTAGTTTCTGGTCCAGTCTATGGTCGATGATGGACACCAAGTTGACCAAATCGACTACCTTCCACCCATAGACTAATGGAAAAATAGAGGTAGTCAACATAAACATAAATCAAAATTTCAATAAAATTCAAATTTTAAATTCCTTTTAATTTATTCTTAATTTCTGTCATTTTCAAATAAGTTTTTAGCTTTAGAATTATCATTTTATATACTAATAAAATTTTCGTTACGTTTTGATATGGTGGATCAATCATCAGTCGCTAATCCTGACGCTTATAGAGATATACGGTTCGTGGGAGTTCAGAGATTCAAAGCTGCAAAATACTTAATCAATGATATACTTCTCGTTTGAAATTCCACATTGTAAATTTGTGCTTCGATGTTCTAAGCTCAAACAATTAAAAGTCCTAAAAATCTTGAAGTCGTGAAGCTTTGGAGCTCCGAATTTCTAGATTTTTTTTTATAAAGTAAAGTAATCGGTTGATGTGTCCTATGCCACTTGGTATTCTTTACACATTGAGACACATGGCACTCATTTTGGGCATTTTTAGACATGTAATTTGCATGATTCAGAGTGACATGTGTCATTCACATTCTCATGCCATGTCATCAGATGTGAGGTCATCCTTCCACATCACTATGAGATATTTTTCTTCAGGATATCATGTTATCAACAAATCTACGAAATGTCGGAGTGTCGAAGTAATAAAGTGTTGGAGATTAAAGGTTAATACGTGGTTTATTGGGCGTAATTAATGATAAGTAATTACTTCATGACTTTGGCCTTCGGGAGATGTTTAGAATTACCTATTCAAAACCCCCCAACGTCAAAGTGACGAAATGCTTATCTTCGCTAATCATGATTATTAAGGTATATTAAACTTGGTTAGTGTGAAATATTTGAAAAATCTCGATGCCTTCAGGTAATAAATTTGAAAGATTTACCATGATTACCGTGTAATTCTAATTAATCAATAATTGAATGAAGAATTGATTAGTGTCTTATGTTTTAATTTAATATAATATTTGAACTTTTTATCATTTCTCCATTCTCGTCCATTTTTTACCACTCCATTTGTATTCATAAATTTTGTTTCTTACAGGGGATGATATCGAAGACAAGATTTGTCTTTGGATGAACTGAACGCAAATTCAAATAGTTACTCAAACACTACTACTCGCCTAATAGACAACATTAATTCATGGACGTGGGTTTATGAAATATTGGAAGATGGAAAATATCTCCCTTATGATGAATCAAGTGAGGCTGAAGACACATAAAGTGTAAATAATCTTAAGGAGGTGGCCAGGTCAAATGTTCACAAAGTTACAAAAAGTCCACAATTGTTTCCCTATACATATATGATATGTTGGGCTCTTGACCATGTGGATATACTGACTAGAACCATTTACAACCATTAGAAGAGTATTTCCAACTCATTCTGACTCGAGGACATCCAAGTAATGTGTAAATTATCTAGAAATCTCAGATATGTTTATAATGCACTATTTGCAATTAAAATTGACAAAGATGAATGTACAAGGTATGATAGGATTTTCCATTATATAGTTAAAACCTGGTGGGGAAATGAAAAAAAATTCAAAGAATATAGTCATGGAATATACTCTACAACTTATTTTGATGTAGACATTATGTATGTAGCTATGATTCTTTGTAGATTGTTCATAAATAAAATCCCTACACATTTCACTGTAGAGCGGGTTCCTATCATTCATGAAGTTGCAAAAGGTTTTACTTTTTATTGGGGAAAGTTGATGTCTAATAATCTGGTCAAACAAATATAGGGTTATACAACCCAAAAATCTAAAGGAGATCATGCTCCCTTTTATATGCTTGCATATATTATGGATGTTATGAGTTTCAGAACCCTATTTCCTATGATGAATTAGAATTGAACCCCAATTTTCACTGAGCCAATACACATTTATCATTCCAAACTGTGGAAGGAAAATGAAAAGGATTATTTTTATGAGATTTTCCATAATGTTGTTATTCCAATTCATGAAGCCATTTATGTTCATCCACCACCCAGAATTTATGAACAAATAATGGGGAATCTAGGTGCTATTTCATATTGGTATATTCAAGAAAGTTTTTGTTATATCATATTTTTTGGTTGTTATGCATCTCCACATGTTCTACACAAATTTTTACTAGATAGACTTGTATGGAAAGAGGTATCCTATCAAAGAATTTCTGCAAGTATCACCAAAGAACTGAAGGTTGCACATAAAAGAGTTTGGCCAGCCTATCCTATACAAGTTGGTATATTTTCATTATCAGATTTTGGACATGCTAAGATTGAAGCTTCATCCTTAGATGATATTACATAGTCTACCATTGAATTCAAAAAGCATGATCCACATAGAGTGGTATAAAAACATTTGGCCCAATTCAATATGAAGAAATATTTCCATGAAGATTCACCTTTTGATGAGGACTTTAGAGGAGCCAGAACATATGAATAAGTTACATATAGGTTTCTGAATCTTACTAAAACATATCAATCAAGTTTTCTTAACTTCCAAAATCACATAAGGAGTGATTTACCCAATATTTTACAAGTAGAACAAAGTCTTATTCATAATGGTAATCCAACGCCACAGGTGAAACCATCATCAAATCCCAAGAAACATGACCTTCCTGAGGTCAAAACCAAATAAGTTGAAAAAAAACCCAGAGATATTGTCCAAGAAAAGAACAATTACAGGATCATCCTTACCAAGTAAGACCTTTCAAGAAACATTTTCAATGTTTGAAGCCTTCATGAAGAATGGACATACTTTTCCTCAGTTGACCTCAAACACTAAAACTCCTGTAAAAAATGTCACAACTCAAGGGGAATGCTTTGCACTTGCAATTCCCATCCCATATTTAACTCCCTTAGCAACAAGTTCTGAGATGCTTGGTTCAGAGGTAATAAATGTAGATGATTTGGCACCCATTGAGATGGAATAGATTCCTTGATCGGATTTCTTCTTCAACATGAAAATAAAATCTATTGTACGAAGAGAAGTTCAAGAAAAAGGAGTAATTACTAAAAGGAAAAAAATGATATTTGATGGACATGGTCAAAGTGATCCTGAATTGGAAAAATAGGTAGAAGTTTCTTTGGGGGCATTCGCAATAGCTAAATTATGGTCAGTAGATAAATTGAGAGAGAATCTTGGCGAGAATTGTTTTATAATTGAGCAGTTGCAAAAGGATTTGAGACAAACAAAGGTTATTTTCAGGGAGAAAGTCAATTTTGAGCAAGCTTAGGTCAAACAAGGTTTTGAGTAGCATATCAAACAGTTATAGGAGAAATTGAAGGTAAGTATTCAAGATCAACACTTGAGTAAGAATACTATTTCCCAGAGAGATGCATTCATAAGTCAATTGCAATCTCTAACAATTGCCATTGAAAGTACAGTTATTGATATCTGTGCTTTTAAGAAACACGCATTGGAAATCAATGAGGGATTGCAGATAGTTCAACATAATTTCTATGAAGGTTTGGATACTATACAAAAGCATTATCATCCCATCAATAATTCATTGAAAATTATTGTTGACAAAGAGAAAGAATCTATTATTTTTAGATACAAATTTCAGGAACTCATAATGTGGAAGAAAAATCTGAATATACCAGGGTTTGTTCTTTTTTTAGAAATTGAACAGTTGAAAGGAGAAATGGCACTAAAATCCTGGGAAAACAATCTTGAAGAAAGAAAAATATAAGCTAAAGAATCAAAGAATGCTTGTCTAAATTCTCTTTTATCTTTGAATGGAGAGATGGAAGAAATTGATATCGGTGATATTCATGCTTTTATTGGGAAAGTTGAGGTTGAAAAAAGAAAAGAAAAACTGAAGAAAAGAAGGGAGAGAATGCAAAATACTATATTTCAATTCAATCATGTTAACTTGCAAGCATTAGATGATCTTCTTGTCAAAAAAAGTTTACAACATCATAATAGCCAGTAGGTTGTTGTGAAAATTAAAATGAATTTACCACTAGTGCATAAAAAGGATTTTACCTTTGAATTAAATGTCTATACAGAGCCCCCCATGTTCGTACTTTCATTATTAGATTTGCACACACAATAAAAGGATGAACAAAAAATAGTTTCATCTACAAGCAAATCAAAGAAATATAAACCTCAATATAGTGAGAAAGTGAAGGAATTTCGAGAAGAAGGACACATGTTCAAATCTTTGTAATATTTACTTAGTTTAGATTTTATTCTATTTTGAGAGCTAGAAGTGTGGAAGTTTAACCAATTTTGGTTAAGGCTATTTTTTTTATAAATAAACATATTAGATATATAATCAAGTCTTTTTTTGGCCAAATGTAAAGAGATACTTACTAATACAAATTTATGTAGGAAAGACATAGATTATACATTTCAATTCTTTGAGTTATGTGTTTTCTGTGTGTTTCTACTTCATCATAATCCATTTTCTTCACTCTATGGTTCTTAAGGATTGAAGGATTTCAATTTAGTAATACATCTACTGTGGTTCATATAATTGGATGTTTGTTCAACTACATAATTTCCTATGTTATTACTGTAAGTAAAACAAGACATTTATATGTGTGGATATCCTCATATTAATTCATCTTTAATACATACTCTTCATGTTTCTTCTATTGCAAATAAGTTAAGATTTATCAGCATTGGATACCAAAAATCAAAGGAAGAGATATTGCCTCTATGTTTTCTAAATCATTAGGTTATTAAAGGTTCATCTCAAGATGAAGGTAGAAAATCAATATAAAAACAAATATTATAAATTTTGGATGCCTAGCATTATTTTGTGAGCCCAAAGTAAATATTTGGAACAACACTATCAATAGTCCGTGATCTTGCAAATGATCGTGTCAATCCTAGAAGGATGAGATCTGACTTTGATGGAGACCCACATGCTCTCATAGCCACAAAACCAATAATTACCATGAATTTCTATATTATTTTGGAATTCGACCCTTTGGCCTATGCAAAAGGTCAAAGGTAATCCATATTGGAAAACGACCATGAATGAAAGGGATTTGGATCCTCTTCCTTGCAATTGGAGAAAGTGGATAGATACAAACATCTCTCTAGTGCATTTAGTTCATCAAATCCATACAAACATCCACATCTTCAACAAAAACTTCACTAAGAAGAAATTGACACATTTGTGAGGTCTCCTCGGAATGAAGAACTCAATTGAAAAGAAGTTGTCCTAGTCAACATTTTATTTTGAGTCGGGGTTTGTTCTGATGCGGTTTTCCTCCTTCCTTTTCAGGTCTTCTATATTTATGTTATCCCTCGAGATGTTCCAGGCTATTTCTAGTATGATTCCAAGGTACCCCAAGAGCTAAGACCGAGGATGAGTCTTAAAGCCAAATTTGCAGTAAGGTAATTGTGCAATGTTTGGGAATTTTTTCCCTCTCTCTCTCTCTCTTTATCAAAACTATAGGACCTCAAACAATATCAACTCATATGAAACATGCTCTCAAATATCAAAGGAATATTTCTATTATTGTTTCATACAATCAATTTTTAAAGGAGAATAAAGTGGTGAATTAGAAGAAAAACGAGACAAAATATAGGGACCTGCTGAGAATGAATCATGTAGCTTATGGAAAAATAACAACGTGTTGAGAAATTAAGAATTCAAAAACTCTAATAGGTGCATACAGATCAAATAAAACATTCTTCAAACAATTAACATCTTCATACATTCAAATACATGGAGGTACCCTCTGCATATCATTTAAATGCACAAAGAAATGACAAGAAATGGTCATACATTAAGAGGAAATCACTTCTATGTCATAACTAGAAATCATACACTAACATTGAATATGGTGAATAGTCTGTTGTCTGAGATTTTATAAAACATGTTGGATACAAGAAAAGAAAAAATGGGAGAATATTCCTTACAATCACACAACACTATAAGAAAATGAATTACAGAATGAAACATAATGCAAGGGATGAATCTATGGTTTCCTGTTGCACTTACCACATGTATGTGCTCAAGGTTTCTGATCAAACAACTTTGGTTTTAAGACATTCTTAATTTACCCGGAGTGTCGACCCTATAAATGAGCGCCTTCATTGTCTTTTATTCCTCTTGCTCATGCTCTAAATTGCCTCTTGAAACCATTTCCATCTTCTTGAAATTGTTTACTACTTTCTTAAATGGTTTCCCCCTTGTTAAAACAATAAAAAATATTTTTACCTATTGAATTCATGTTATGTTGAAATCATGGAGCAACTACATATTTTCTAGCCAAAATAACCATTACACATTTCTCCATAAAAGTCCCTGCAATCATTTCTCTTGCTGCAACATACTCAAAATTACAACTCTCGAGGTTGTATGACTCGACAATAGTCAGATCCATTTTGTGTAAGCGATCGTAACCATTGAACAGAGGGTTACCTATTAGAGCGGTTGAGGACTGAGTCCCAATAGGGTTGCGATGAGGGAGACTCTGAGATATTCCATCAGAAAGAGACCCATCAGAGGAATAGTGTTGAAGCTAAATGAGGGGACTCTGACAAGGGAGACTCAAATCTTGCACCTCGACCATTCATATGGAACTGAGATAGCTGAGAGATGTTGATATGGCTATGGTCAAATGAAAAATTAGCCTGAGGAAAATATTACCCTGATGACATCATCTTGGACATGTGGTTCCTTTTAATTTTTCCTTGTTGGTGATGATGTGGTAGAGGAGCATGACACATGTCACTTGTCTTTGATCTGTTTTCCTATGCATTTGGAGATTTCATATGTATACATGGAAAAGTTTAATTTTCCTAGTTCTTGGAGTGCCTAGATATCTAGAAACACATCTAGATCATCAATCAAAGGGTGAATCCATCGGAGGGTCAAGTCTGAACAAGACTCCAATGATGGAGACTCCAACAACGTCATGCTAACATCATTTTGTACACGCAATGAATTTCCACTGGCCCATAATGGCGCTAGTATGGAAGACAAGTATGACACGCATCACCCGCTTTTGATATGTTTACCTATGTATCTGGTAGGTTCCCTATGGCCAAGTGGAAGTCGTTGGTTGGCCCTAAAAATGCTCCCTGACGGGTTGATGTGACACTTGGCCAGGAGGCTTCGGGTTCACTGATCAGATCTGTACCATTGATCGGTGGTGCTCCATTGGAGTGGTCAAGAGATAGGTCCTGAGAGGAGCTTCGATGAGGGAACTCTAATGACTGTTGATATGGAAATGGAAATAAACTAGGATCCATTGATCTATCTGTGGTTGAAAGAAAAATTTGGCTAAGGAAAATTTTGTTACGTTGACGCCAGCCTGGACATGTGGCAACTTTTTATTATCCCATGATGATGTTGATTTGGCCAAGATGGATGACACATGTCACACATATTTGATATGATTTTGGGCACCTTTGGTGGGTTCCACACTTCCACATGGTAGCCTTTGACTAAGTATGACATGTGCTCTGTTGGCATGTCATGTGTAATGTTGGGTTGGCACACTAGGGGTTATGGATCAAATATGAATCGTTGATCTCTTGGGGGCATGAATGACGATGTGTTGAAATCTAGGTCATTGATTAGAGGTCCCCATTGGAGTGATCAAGAGCTAGGTCCAAGATAAGAATCCGACAAGGGATAATTTGAAGAGGGAGACTCCAATCTTGCATCTCAACCTTTGATTGGAGGAAATTGAGTTAATCTGAGAGACATTTATCTATCCATAGTCGAAACAAAAATTTGGGTAAGGAAAATATTTTCACGCTGACGCCATCCTAGACATGTGGAACCTTTCTATTGGACCATGGTGACACTGATGAAGCAAGAAGGTGGGACACCTGTCACCTATTTTTTATGTGTTTATCTGTGCATCTAATGGGTTCCACATGTCCACATGGAAGCTTTATATTGGTCTGATAGATTCCCTACTGGCATTGAATTCTTACCTACGTCACTTGGGACATGCTTCCATTGATATTTACTTGAACAAGGGGAAAATCATGATAGATTATGGGTCATTGATTTGTAAGTGGCTTTCATTATTTAAAATTATCATCAATATTACATTTGGGTCATTGATAGGATGGACTCCATCGGAGCGATCAAGGTTTAGTACCATAGGGAGACTCTGATGAGAGAGAGTTCGATGAGGGAAACTCTAATGCTAACTAGAACCAATGATTTAAAATGGTCAAGCGCGCGATGAAATATGGGTCATTGATCAGTCCCACTTGAAAATTGTTTGATCAGTGGATCCCATGGGTTTGCTAGAGGTTGATTCTTAAGCCTCAGTCCCATGATAAGTTACCTAGCTAGTAGACTTATGCCCCTTTCGGGCACGATAATCCCTTTTTGATCCCCAATAAGTGCTCCATTTATAAAATATTTTCTTAGTTTCCTTGGGCATGGATTTTCTAAAATTTTCTTCAAGCTGCCTTGAATTAATATAACTCTTGACAGCTTAGAGGCTCAGGGAGTTCATCTTCTACCACTAGCTCATCCAATCATGACCTAGACACTTTAAAAAACATTCAAATATTTGAAAAGAACAAATATGGTACTAACATTGGCTCCATCGGGGACAACATACCTTTGTGGTCTGCTGAGAATTGTAGACAAAGTGCCTTCTTCTGTTGGGTTATGGAGTTTGTTGGAAATGATACATCTCCTTCAGAATTGAAAATTGATTTGATATGGGACACAAAAATTCTCAACAATTTACAACATTAGAAATATACCTCTTTTCTCAAGTAACAAATGGTGAATGAAGTAAAATCAAAACAAACTCTACAAATTGAAAACAAATTCTTGACTACAAGCTTATTTATGTACATAAACCTCCTACTCTGATTAGTCTAGCCAGTTTAATCAAATGAAATGGCACTTCCAGTGATACCACGAAAGTTCCTTATTGCTTCGATGAACTCCTTGTGTGGACTTTTTCAAAATAAGGACAATTAGAAGTGGAAACTGCAACATAATATGATTTTAAAGTTCATACTTATGATCTGAAAATATAATTTTCATATAACCCCAATCATATGAGACCCTAGATATTGTAAACTCCAACCAAAATACAATCGGATAATAAATAATATGAGGGATGAAAGGTTTCTTAACAAAAAATGGTGTTTCTTCTTCATGATGGATTTGACTCAATTACTCCTGGATATTCATGGATTTATCTACTTGTGATTCTAATGAAGAGAAAGGAGGAAGTACGACAACTTTGTCACATTGAAAATTTTCCATTGGTTCTTGTTCATTATGGTCAAGCTCTATATCTTTAAGAACAACTAAAAGAAATACATATGTCTGGAATTCTTGGTCAGAGATTTCATAATTATCATACACTAGTACACCCTATTCTTGTTCATCTTCATTCTCACTGTTATAGTAATATCCCCTTTCAAAATCTTGTTCATATTCATCATCAATGATTTCCCCTTCCTCTTCACTATTACAAGGAGAATCTTCTTTATCCTCTTAAACTAATTTAAATATTTCATTGTGGAAACTTTCGAAATGGAGCTCCATGGAATATATCCTTTTGTATTGAGAATGAAACAACATATGAAAATAGTTCAGTGAAGCTATACAAGAAGAAGGTAAATATGTGTACCATTGTCAAGCTTCTCCAACTAAATAAATCATGAACATTTTCATGAGGACATCTTCATGAAAAATAATCAGTCGATGCATACATAAGTAGAAATATATCAAATGGTGAGCCGAATTATTCTCATTATCCTCTATAAATATAGGGAGAGAGTCTTCCCAAATCCCTATACTAGGTACAGGATTAGGAAAACCATATATATTTGAAAAATTGTGGAGAAAACCTTGTAACTACTATAGAATTACTTGATCTGCTATTAAAACATAGTGGAGTGGCCAATGGGATCACAGTGGGAAGAGGTGTAATAGGATTTTCAAGAAAGGTAGAATGGACGGGTTTACTTCTTGGTTTAATTATAAAATAGAATTATGGAGGTCTATCAATGGATTTGGAGGAAATTTTGAAGAAGAGAGAAAAAAATTAGGCACATCAATTAGATCTACAAATTCAACAATTTGATGAACAATAGAAGGGGATATTTATGGATTAGGATTACTTGAAAAACAGGAAATATGAATTTCTCTAATATTTCTCCAGGTCACATGATTTTTTGGATCTTAATAATAGGAACTTGATGAGGATCAAGGTGGCTTATGGTATATCTTCTGGAAGAGGCCAGGTTTTCCTTATGTGGAGTCTCTAGGTGAAATATTAACAACCATCTACTTGAGGAATGTTCACCATCAAGGCTCATAAATTACAATGTTGTATTCGCAAGGAAAATTTCTTCAACTAACATCCCCGACAACAATGCCATTTCAAATGTTATTCCTTGAGATGTCCCAAGATATTGTTGGAATGATTCTAAGGAACCCCAGGATCTAAGACTTAGGATTATTCTCAAAGACAAATTTACAGTAAGGTAACTGTGCAATGTTTGGGAAGTTTTTCCCTCTCTCTATTTCTTTATCAAAACTATAGGACCTTAAAAAATCTCATTTGAAATGAAAAATGCTCTCAAATCTTAGTGGAATATGTCTACGAGTGTTTCAAAAAATAAAGTTTTAAAGGAGAATGAAGTGTTGAATTATAAGAAAAACGGGATAAACATACATGGCACTACTGTGATTGAATCTTGTAGCTTATGGAAAAAGAACAACCTGCTAAGAAATTAAGAATTCAACAACTCTAACAGGTGCATATAAATAAAATAAAACACTCTTCAAAAAGTTAGCATCTTCATACATTCAAATACATGGAGGTACCCTCTACATATCATTTAAATGCACAAATAAATGACAAAAAATGGTTATACATTCAGAGGAAATCACTTCTATGTCATAACTAGACATCATACAGTAACGATGAATATCATTAATAGTCTATTCTTTGAGATTTTATAAATCTGGTCGAATACAAGAAAAGAAAAAATGGGAGAATATGCTTTACAAGAACACAAACACTATAAGAAAATGAATTATATATTGAAACATAACATAGGGGGTGAATCTTTGGTTTCTTGTTGCATTTACCACCTTTATGTGCTCAAGGTTTTTGATCAAACAACTCTGGTTGTAATAAACTCTTAAATTACCCAACGTGTTGACCCTAGCAATGAGCACCTTAATTATCTTTTATTTCTCTCACTCACGCCCTAAACTGCTTCTTGAAACCATTTCTAGCTTCTTGAAACTGTTTACCGCTTCTTGATTCTTGAATGGTTTCCCCCTTGTTAAAACTCTAAAAATTATTTTTACTTATTGGATTTTTGTTATGATGATATCGTGGAGCAGTTGTAGATTCGCTAGCCAAAATATCCATCATTCCCTACTTCTTAAAAGTCCCCACAATCATTTATTTTTCTGCAACATACTCAAAATTACAACTATAGAGGTTGTGTGACCCAACAAACTTCATATCCATATTGTGCAAGTGATCATGATTGTTGATCATAGGGTTACCAATTAGAGTAGTCAAGGATTGAGTCCTAATAGGGTTACCAATCGGAGTAGTCAAGGATTGAGTCTGAATAGGGCTCCGATGAGGGAGAATCTAAGCTATTCCATCAGAGAGAGACCCATCAAAGTTGTATTGTTGAAGCTAAATGAGGGGACTGTGACGACGAATACTCTGAGCTTTCACCTCGACCATTGATCTAGATCTGGAGATAGCTGAGAGTTGTTGATCTGGTTGTGAACGAAAGCAGAATTTGGTTAAGGGAAATATTACTCTGTTGATGTCATCTTGGACATGTGGTGCCTTTTTATTTCTCCTCATTTGCACTAATGTGGTAGAGGGGCATGACACATTTCACCTTCTTTTGATGTGTTTTCCTATGTCTTTTACAAATTTCATATGGCCACGTGACAACTTCTAATTGGATTGGTTCTTGGAGTGCCTCGGGATATGGAAAGAGATCTGTATCTCCAATTAGAGGGTGAACCCATCAGAGCGATTGAGGGTTGAGTATCAACAAGATTTTGATGAGGGAGAATCCAACAACGTCATGATGACATCATCTTGTACATGCGGTGACTTTCCATTGGCCCATGGTGGCGCTAGTATGGCATGAAGGCATGAAACATGTCACTCGCTTTTGATATGTTGACCTATGTATTTGGAGGGTTCCATATGGCCATGTTGAAACCATTGGTTTTCCTTGACATTGCTCCGCTGACAGGATGATGTGACACATGGCTAGGAGGCTTCGATATCGACAATCATATCTAAATTGTTCATCAGTGGTGCTCCATTGGATTAATCAAGTGATAGGTCCCAAGAGGAACTTCAACGAACTTGATCTAGAAATGGAAATAAATTAGCAACCATTGATCTAGTGGTGGTCGAAAGAAAATTTTTGCTAAGGAAAATTTTGGTGTGTTGACGCTAGCCTAGACACATGGTGACTTGTTATTGGTCCATGATGATGTTGATTTGGCCTATATGGATGACACGTGTCAATCGAATTTGGTATTATTATGGGCGAATTTGGTGAGTTTCACATGTCCATGTGGTATCCTATGATTGATTCTAATAGGTTCTCTATTGGTATGTCATGCATAGTACTACGGGTGTGCATTAGGGATTATGGATCAAATCTGAATCGTTGATCTCTTGGGGGCATGACCGATGACATGATCAAATATAGGCCATTTACCATAGGTTCCCATTGGATTTATCGTGATCCAGGTGGATATAGGTGGCCACCCACCTTTTCCAACTGACTCAAAACAATTTTCTGGCAATTTTGGTAATTTACTATTTTTAGCAATTTTTAACTTCTGGGGTCATTTTGAGGTCCTAAATGAAGATTTTTCAGGATAGATATTATCAGTGATATATGAAGGTTCTAATTGAGCCCCCAAAATGAATCTCCTTGACGATACCTTTCCAACAAGCTATCATGCACCCCAAACAAAGATCGTATGCCAAAGTTACGCCCCCGGGAAGTTGATACACCAAACTACCCAAAACGGGGTCCACAAAACTGTTGGCTTTTCATCTTCTAGGGCTAGGGTTTCATATTTTATTTATGATAAAAAGTCCTTTTTAGCCTCATTGTAAAATCATCATCTCACGGATGCGAGTATCTATCACATCTCTTCTCAAAGATAAGATGCCACCATTCTAGCGAGTCTTTATGCACTATGTATTTTACATTCTTCGTACATTTTCACTCATTAATAGAAAAATGTTTATTAATGTATATATGTGTTTATGGTTGCATATTTGATACATTTATGTTATAATATTGGATATCAAAGATATCTCTGTACATTTGTTTATTATATCTCTGCTCTCATTTCATGTCGAAAATAATCTAGATCAGATCAAGAGTTATGTCCCCAACATGAATTTGATGAGGGAGACTTCAAAGAGGGAGACTCCAAGCTTGCATCTTGACTGTTGATCAAATAAACTTGAGATAATATGAGAGATGTTGATCTAGTCATGGTCAAAAGAAAAAAATTTCCAAGGAAAAGATTGTTAAGATAATGTTAGCCTTGACACATGGTGCCTTTCTATTGGCCCACGATGGCGCTGATGTGGTAGGCAGGCATGACATGTGTCACCAATTTTTGATGTGTTGACCTGTGCATCTGGTGGGTTCCACATGTCCATGTGGCATCTTTAGATTGACCTGAAAGGTGTCGTGTTGGCATTAAATTCTTACTTATGTCACCAAGGACACACGTTCATTGATCTTTACTTACGCAGGGGGGTAATTGTGATATTTTCTAGTCCATTGATCTCATCCCCCACCAGATATGAACCACTAATATGCAAGAATCCTCCCTTATGCAAGCTTATGATCAATATTACATCTAGTTCATCGATCAGATGGCCTCCATAGGGGAAATCAAGGTTTAGGTCCCAAGGGAGACTGCAATGAGAGAGAGTATGATGAGGGAAATTCCCACACTAACTAGAACCATTGATTTAAAATGGTCTGGCATGCGATGCAATCTGGCCTATTGATCGGTCTTGCTTGAAAATCTTTTGATCAATGGAGTCCCACGGGTTCACTAGAACATGGTTCCTAATCCTCGGTCCCATGATAATCTCCCTGACTAGTAGACTTAGGCCCCTTTAAGGTGCGATAATCCATTTTTGACCCTCGATAAGTGCTCCAACGCTAAACTCTTGCCTTAAATTCCTTGGGCATGGATTTTTTGACTTTTTCTTCAAGATTCCTTTACTTAATTCGACTCTTGACTGCTTAGAGGCTCAGGGAGTTCATATTCTTCCACTAGCTCATCCAATCACAGCCTAGCCACTTCATAAAACCTTCAAATCTTTGATAGTAACAAATATGGTACTAATAGTTTCTTAGATGCATTATAAAATGGGTGCCTAACAGGGCTTCTTGTCAGGACCGATTCATTGTGTAATCCCTAGTAGTACTTCAGGGGGGTATTGGAGATATTACACACCCACCTAGTATTTCTCTTCCTAAGTTTATTATTCTATGTTGAGGGTGCCCCTAGTATGAGATATTGTCCCCTAGATGAGGGTGTCACCTCCTCTTCAACCATTACTCAGTTGTACGTCAGCTATACTAGTGGTGTCAAGTCTTGCATGGAAACCTTTGTATTATCACCAAGTGTTGCATGCTCACCTTGGTATAATCACTAGGAGGGTGCACTCACCTTGGGATCATTTCCAAGAGGGAGAAATTGACATGCACAAGGATAAGAAGGCACACCACATGTGTGTGCATGATATTCTCTCCACTCCACTTGTGTAGACTAGTTAACTGATGGCTACATGGCCAGTTAACTAGGACTAGATGGTACTTCACTTAGGTTTATGTCTTTGTATGTCCACATCTCTCTAGAATAATACTATGGCACATTAGACTGACCATGTAGCTTATATCTATTCTAAATTATTCACTCTTTGAGTGTGGATTAGTGGTTAATACAATTCTTTATTCTTTCTCTTCAATTATTTTCTTCTTCTCTCAACTTTGCAAGTTTCATGCTCATTGTTTCTAGCTAGTTTCTTTGTGAAAGTTTCAATCAAATTTCACAATCCCCTCGTAATTCTATCTGAATCAATTATTTATGAGACGCTAGAAAACCAATTATTTAACCATGAGAGGTAACACAAGAGAGACAAATCCATGCCATTACATATGGATTTGAAATCAAAATATAAAAATGTGAAAAGTAAAGGAATATGAAATTCAATAAAAAGTGAGAAAAATAATAGATAGAACTTCTTTCAGCAAGTAAAAAAATGAAATCACTCATCAATCTAAAATGATATGAAGATAATCACTTTATATCTCAATCAATGTTTCATCATCTTCAAATTAATCCAACTTCAAATAGTCATGTAAATGTACTATATGCAATATTATAATCAAATGAATGAAAATAGGTATTTGAGCTTCCAAAATCATTTTCAAATAAAAGAAGAGATCAAATGCATTCTTTATTATTATCTTGTCCATCACTATATTACATCCTTTATTTTCTTTCCATGTTCAATATCAAACAACTTGTTATTTAATGCATACATTAACCAGTGTTTAACAACTTGTTATTTAATGCATACATTAACCAGTATTTAAAGGTATGTTTGAAGGCATGAATATGTATCAATTTCAACCATGGAATTTTATTGAGTCAAAGAGCATTAACCATATTAACCTTTTGTACAAGAAAAATAATAGCCACATACTATTTCAGAACCGAAAAATGTGCAAAAGCAAATCCAACTCAACTACTAAATTCATTATGCATGTCCACACAAAAAAGTTCTTATACTTGCAATGCAAAAGAAAATCAACTACTAAATTCATTATGCATGTCCACATACATGTGAGTATGTTTTATATAAAATGTCCTAAAAAGAAAACTAAGCATTGGTGCTCTTCTCTTAAAAACAAATGAGTGTTGAAGATACGATAAATACATTATAATTCAAAGCTAAGATTAAATCAAGTAATCGAGAAAAGTAGCTTTAAAAACGTAGAAAGAAATTTAGTCAAGATCATTTTAGTAGGACTAGCATATATTATCAAATGTATTTTGAAATTCATTAATATTATAACATAAAAATTTCATTCTCCCTTTATAAAGTAGCCCTTTTTTAGAATTGTGGTCCATTTGTTTTCCCTACACTATCTACTTCATCTCTCACCATAAGAATGGTATGATAGAAATTGTATTTACTTTCAATTCACTTCACTCATTCCTAGTCAAAATAGTTGTCTAGATCTATCAATAAGGTGATTAAAATAGAAGATAGGAATGGTATGGTAGAAATTGTATTTACTTTCAATTCACTTCATTCATCTCTAACTAAATTAGTTGTCTAGATCTATCAATAATGTGTAAGGTGATAAAAATAAAACATGAGGTAGGGAAAAAATTAGTGTGGCTTTCTCTACTAACTACATGTTGATGAGGGATTTACTATGGCTATTATCTCATGAAAGTGTTTAGGAGGAAGACATGAGATTAGATACGATTTGTAGATATTCTTCAATGTGTTCGGAGACATGTCAATGAACATTTACCATAAGTTGTCACTTTGGACCTCATGAATACATATGTAATAAAAATATAAGGTTCTCTAACCAAGGAAATGAACATGCAAGCTCTTATGGACAAACTTCAATGTTTATAGACATATGGTGCTAGCTTTGTCTAAATTCAACACCACATGATGATATAGGTATTACATAGGGTATGGTAAGTGATTTAATGATTTTAACCCATAAGGTTCTATTGAAGTTTGGTTGTGATAGAATAACTAAACTCCCCACTATATATTACACCATGTATTATATTTCAAATTTAATTTATACATATGCTCTAATAAAACAATCAAAAGCATATGTCTCATTGTATATGATAGGATCATTGGATCGATGTTCATTGAACAAGATTGATGAGTTAGGACCAAAACAATAAAGGTAGGTTAAACAAATTAGGTTGGGTGTGAGTATAAAACCTTTCTTTAGTCTTTTCCTTTCCTTTAGGATTGGAGTCTCTATATATAACAAACACATTTATTTATTTTTCTCTATTGATTCCTCACCTCCCTTTTGTTTCAACCTCACAACCCACCCCTCACTATGTTGAAGTTTTTACCTACCTTCTTATTCACCCTCACAACCCACCCTTTTTATGGTAAGGTTTCTACCTACAATAGAGATGTCAATTCCACCTGCTTTTAGGCCCTAGAGATTATGGTAATTATGTGTGATACTACAATAACTACTAGCATAATCTAATGGATGGAAAATTACCCTTGTATGTTTATTTATGTTCCTGTTATTTTATTGAATAAACAAATTTGATTTAATTAGCATATTCCTTATTACATATATTTTTTCAGTTAATAGAGAGTTGGAAATTGTATTATATGTTTTACTTTGGGCTGACTAACATCTCAATGTTTTTGTAATTAATTAGCATTTTTCATAACATGGATTTTCTTGAAGTGTATCATTTTGAAAAGATTGATTCTCTCGATCTTAAAAATTGACATTTTCTTTCGTGTATAGGTTGAGTGTTCTTTCCCTTCAAGTTTTCATGAGTCAATTTCTTTATGCATTCTACAATGAACATTCACTCCAATCCATATACTTTAACTAATTTTAACTAATGTGAAAATAAATAAGAAAAATTACAATAAATATTATGATAAATCACATTTTACATTTAAATTGGAAATAATTAAACTATTATATTTATATATATTTATATATATATATATATATATATATATATATATAAATTAATTTTTACTTATTTTGAATATCACATTACCTTTACTTTTAGGTATCTTGTTAATATAAACATTATATTTTATAGAGATAGAAAACATTCAATAAACTCCAACGAATGAGATTGTCTAATACACTATATCTATATGTTGCATGTTACTTTTCCAAAATATCTTGAAGAAGGTTATTCAAGGTTATTTGATTCATTAATAATTGAGGGAAAGTTTGGGTATCTAAACAATTTTTTCCCTTAACTTATATGAAAGGTGATTAAGGTTTATAGTAAATTAAAAATAATAATTTAATATTAATTTGAAAGATTATATATATATATATATATATATATATATATATAATTTTTTTCATAGTTTGGTGGGTTAGCTTAAGTGGGTTAGTTTAAGTGGATGAGTGTTGGTGTTTTCTCGATTGATATTTTATGGTCGAATCCCTTCCCCATTAGGTTAGGCGGTTCATTATTAGGTCGATTTTAGAGCCTCACTTGAATCCCTTCCCCACCGGGTTAGGCCCATTTTGATATTTTATGGTCGAATCCCTTCCCCATTAGGTTAGGCGGTTCATTATTAGGTCGATTTTAGAGCCTCACTTGAATTCCTTCCCCACCGGGTTAGGCCCATTATTAGGCCGAGTTTAAGGCTTCACTTGATGTCCCCACCACGTTAGGCCCATAATTAGAAAAAAAAATATTTATTTTTTTCCTTGGAATAGAAACTCTCAGTACTTCTCCATATTTTGTAAATGGTAAACGAGGTAAGGCCCTAAACAAGCTCTTGGCCAAGGATTCGAGCCTCAAACCTCATGTGAGCAAACAACTACACTCATCCACTTGAACTAACCCACCGATATATATATATATATATATATGATTAATGAATAATAACATTTTATAAATGTTTTTTTTTATGATTAATAAAATTATTTAAGAACTATTATTTTTTAAGTATTAAGTGTTAAATATTTTCATGATTCAAATTGAAAAGGAATTAGGATCTATGTTATATACCATGACCAAACTTGAAATGTGTGGAAGTTCTTCTATAACATTGGATAAATAATTTTAGGATATAGTTCATTGATTACATTAAAGTGATAATCTTTCATTTTATGGCCGATTCATGATAGATTACTTGGAGGATGTCTTCTAAGAAGGGTTAGAAATGTGACCATTCAAAACTTTATTTGAGAAATGTTACAAAGGGTTAGAAATGAGATTAATCAAAAATCTATTTGAGAAATGTGTAACATCTCACTAAAAATCTATTTGAGAAATGTGTAACATCTCACTAATGACTATATGTGCATTTATCCATGTTGTGTAATCTACAAAATAACTCAAAAATACTTACCCCAAAATTAAAAACAAACATAGTGAACTCAAAGATTCTTAACCAAAATTAAAAACATAGTGAACCTCTCAAGGAAAAATACTATGTATAATTTTTTTTATTCTTTTATTTATATATATATATTTTCTCGTTCTTTTTATATCTAAATATATATTTATAATTTTTTTTAATCTTTTTATTTTTCTAAAGAATAAAAAATCAACTTTTACTTATACATAGGTTTAACCATTTTTATTTTTATTTTTATTTTTATAGTGTATTATATCTATATATATGCACATGCAGACACACATATATAACTATGAACTATAACATAATTATTAAAAACTATATAATATAGATTATATAATAAAAAAAAATTATAGTTTATTTATTATTATTATATATGGATAATATGTTAAAAAATTAGTTAACTAACTTTGTCAAATTTTTAATTAGAAACTTAAATTAAATGATTTGTCAAATTTTTAATAAGAAACCTAAATTAAATGATTTTAGCAAAATGGTGGTCAACTTTCATATAGTTATTAAAAAACAAAATCAACTAATTTTTAGCTAATTTAAATTATAATTCATATTAATTAATGAAATTTGATGATATTGTCTTGATTATTAATCACGTTGATATTAATGATGAATCACGTTAATATTGATACAACCAATATAAATATTATGTATATGGAAGATTCTATTCACAAGAAAATACTAATTGACATACAATAATTAAATGCATGCCTAACAAGAAACATAAACCATTTAATATATCAATTTCATAAACACTTGCATAACATCGTAGTTGCTATAACGATGAACTTAGATTTGAAACACTTTATTGAGATGCCATGGAATCAATTCCCTCTTCTAATATAGACACAAATATCATTAACTAAGTTGATTAAAAATTATGATTACAATGTGTCAAATTCCTACGTAACAAATGTATCAACCAATCAAGTAGATACCTCTTATGCTAAGGAATTGATCCTTAATTCCTCATAGGATAATACATTTAACACAAAATAAAACCATAGAATAAAATGTTTCCACACAAAAATATTTCCACTCTTAAAAAATCTAGGATCTAATATCTTGGATTTAGCACTCAAGAGCCAAAATCAACCCTCTCTCCATGTTGGGAAGACTACCAAGACAAATGTTAACATTGGTCCAACAAAATATACAATATCAAACCACCCCTCCCTTAAGAGTTTCAATGTTATAAAGGTTATATATGCTTAAGTTTTCATCGTGACAACATAACCTTAGGTGTCAACCTCCTCACATAATCCTTTACCTATGTCATTTATGAGAGGGAAAGGGAACTCAGGATTTTCAACTTCTCTAAATAATTAATTACAATTAGCTACATTGAGACACATGTAATGTCACATGCCCCCATGAGAATAATTTCATATAATGTAAAATACTTATAAATCCCATTTGTGCCACTTAGCTTGTGGACTTTACAATTTTCCCATTATATTTTATAATAAACCACATGGTGACAAGTTGGGTTGTCTCCCCAATTTCCACTACAATAATTCCAAAAATAAAATTTAAATCAAAATTCATTTATTAAGTACGAAATATGTTCTCATGGTCCCACATGGTAAGGTTATGTGGGCATGCTAAATGTCCTTTGTCAAATTCATAGGTTCAACTAGTGCAAGGGTCTAGTTAGACATTTCTCCATTGAAATGGAAAACCCTTTGTTTATGGCCTCACTGCCATAATCTAGGTATGAATTATGAAAGGAAACTATTGTGCATGCACAATAGTGCAACTTGAGATGAAACTAACTAAATCCTAACTAAGAGTGGTAGGAAGAGTTGATAGTTAAATAGATAGCAAGGGAAATAGTCCACAATTTCCATTAGAAAGGAACTCGAGTTAGAACCTCCCAACTCCCTCCTGAAGTGGAATGATACAAACATTGGGAACAATTACCTTGTGTACAACCAATAATATCAAATGAAACAAGATTAAGCATATATTGTTACAGTGAATAGTCTACCAACTAAAGCATATTCTTTGAGTAACACTCCCTATTTCTTCTCAAAATTTATAAATGCATAAGGTAAGTAAGGGCATACATTATAAGAAGAAGAATAGTCTATATAAATTTCAATATGTATCTCTACAAGCTTCAAGAAAAACATGAAAGGAAAGCGTATTCCACAACTAGTCACATTTTGAAATTGTATAACTAACATAATCTCTTATTAACTTATGGAGATAACTTACAATAACAAGATGAAAATTTTATTCATGATTAAACTATATCTATTTATGAGATTTACTAATGACTCTTGGTCTTTTAGTTCCTTGACTCTTGGCCTTGTAATTTTTAAACTACTTGGATTTCCTAGCTTACTTGGCCTTCTATCCTTACATAGGTTTTAAGTTTTTCCTCATGTTGATGATGAGGATATTATTTAATTGAAATATTCAATATTACACAATTCCCTTTCAGTTCAAGTGAAACCCTCAACTAACCCATTTTCCTCTTGTGACTACAAGCCAAGTAAAGGTCCCATGTATATAGATAGTAGTTTAACTTGCTTTCCTTATTCCTTACACTTAAGGTTTGTGACTTGTAGATTTATGCCTATTTCCTTTATCCATTTGAGGCTTTTAATCTATTGATGGTTAGACTTAATCCATTCTACTTGCAAGTTTTATTTGATAAGGGTATTCAATCTTTGCCTCTACTACTTGATTGTAGAGAAGTGTATGAATAGTCTCTCGTTATTTTTTATAGGCTACGAATCTCAGGAAAACCCCAAGTACTTTCCCTCATTTCGATGATGGTACTAAGGGTAAACCCTAGAATCTTCAGGGAACAAGGATGACCAGCAAACAAGGCTCAAATCCAGTACAACAATTTACTTTTTATGACCTCAATATGTCACTAGAAGGAATTGAACCTAGGTGGGAGGATAAATATCATTCCTCCCAACCACCTAAGATAAACTCAATTGAAAAATAGTCTCTTGTTATGTGTCTTCCTCTTTCAATGTTGAATTGAATATAGATCATTGTATCCTATATTTCCTAACCATATAGAACCTTAATTTAATCTTGCATCATTGTTCCAATGAACACATATAGAAAATAAAAGAGAAATTTCCTTACCTATGTAATTTGAAACCATGAAAAAACATGTATGGCCAAAAGAATCCTTGAAATGTTTAAAAAGATGTGTACAATAGTACCTTATCCCAAAATTAGCGTGCTCAAATGAAAATATATACCATTCAATATTTCCTTACATTACTAATGATCGATGCATGTGTTTCTCATGATAAGTTCATAAAAGAAAATTTATAAATTATTATATCTCTTTGATTTCTTTGCATCAGAACTTTGTACATATTGAGTTTCATTAATGGTATAAAATAAAATTAATTTTTCATGAGGTTTTTGTTTTGGTGTCCAAGATCTTCTTAGCATAATCCTCCAAAATCTTACGAGAGTATGTCTCTTTATCGGATTATTAAAAGTAACAAATCATGCTAGAAATTTTTATTAAAGATGAAATGAGAGGGCATTGATCCTTCAGAGAAATATCATCTAATGTACCCAAATCTACTTCCAATCCTTTTTTCATTCAAGATTTACCTCATAGTGATCCGTATACTCATTTTTGGAAAAATATATAAATATTCAAAACCTTCATTAATCTAAAACCATTGATCTTAAAAACATGAGATGAAGGATTTAAATCTCATTCAACTAAACTTGTGATCATTATAAACATGTTCATGACCTCATCTTTCCAAATAAAAATTCACACAACAATATAGTTTGACAAAGGATTGGTGTCTTATTTACAATATGGTTTGGAAAAGTCTTGGTACTTTATTTACAAGATAATACTAGTAATGAATGTAAATCTTCTCTTCACTCAATCCCTTCACATAAGCTTAAACATGAATCCATTTTCCTTTTAAACTTTTTTTTTAAAGCACTTGCAATTTCATTACACATTCAAAGGTGCTCAACAAATCTTTACAAAGCATAGGAAGCATTGCATCCATAAGCACAAGACAAGAGGGAGCATTACAAAATTACATGGAAAATGTATCTTTTGTTTATTCACTTATAAGGATCCTTGACTCTAACCCACAATGAAAATACAATCAATCCAATGTGTTATTCAAAATGAATTACAAGCTTATTACAATAGATTTTCACCCTTAAACTTTTGACAAATTGCAAAAAGTACCTTTCTCCTTTGAGATGTCATTGAGTTTGTGGAAGGTGCAATGAGTGGGCAATTTTTTCTCGGTCTAAATAATTTTTTTGTTCAATTGAAAAAAATATATTCTCATAATCATATTTCATTCATGATTGAGTCTATATAACAGGCACACTTATGCTTGCCAAATGTGCACGCACATAGATATTTCACTAATATAAAATTATAAATTATAAATTATAAATTATAAATTGAAAACAAAGAAAAATGAAAGATCGAGCTATTAGAGAAAATACATGGAAACTTATGAACCATAGCCAACTCTCATCGATAAACATTCACAATAATATGGCTTAAAAACAAAACGTGGTTCTTAGAAAAAATACATGGAAACTTATGAACCATAGCCAACGATCATCCATAAACATTCACTTTAATATGGCTTAAAAACAAAACATGGTGGATCATTCGAGAAGACATCACAAAGACTATTTACTAGTTTGTCAAAATATAACTTCTCTTCCATTCAGTTTCTTCATATAAAATAGCATGAAAATTAATACATATCTTCCAAAGTCCTCACATTGATCAACTTGAACGATCATTGCACATTCTAAAGAATTCAACCCAGCCTCGTGAAAACAATGCATTCATTGGTAAATCAAAGGAAGAAAGAATCAATACTAAAGGGATATTTGAGCTATTTCTTCCCAGCAAAGTGTCTTCAGTTGAAATTTTAACATTTAAACCAACCAGTCAGTTGTATATACATGAGAAACCCGGGGTTATTTAATTGTCCAACCCTTTATTTCTGATATAAAAATTTCAAATAATGAATATGATATATACTCGTAAAAGATTACAATAATTACGTCGATAGGTGTACATCTATTGAAAATGACTAGAATTAATAATTTTTTAATCACAAATGAGTTTTTAATAGACAAGATATTATATGTTCAGAATATTCTTTGTAATCACACTAAATGAAAATCTGTGATTTCAAAAATTAACTTCCTTACATAACAAAAAAATGTCATTCTATCATTAAAAAAGATAATTAAGATGATTAACATAACACACGACACGACGATTCAATTTAAACACTCGATTTAAATTTTTACTACACGTCGATTTTAATTTTGATTTTTACTGTATTTAGTTTTTTTTACAAGATCATTCGCTTCCCAGGTGTTCGTTGTTCGTGGGGGCGCTGGCCAACTCTACTTTTTACCAGCTGTGCATGAATTTTTAAAATTGATGTTCCCTCGATCAGTTCCCCTCGCTTTCACTTTTTTTCCTCCCACTTCCCAAGTGTTCATTGTTCGTGGGGCGCCGACTAGCTCTGATTTTTACCAATTGTGCGTGAATTTTTAACACTTACCGCTCCAAGTTTTTTTTTTTCCATGCGTGGTAACTGTTTAGGGTTTTTATTAAGTTTTTCTTAACTATTTGTGGGTGGATTGGGTGCCATCAATATCGTCTCCCCATGTTTCTATGATGTGGGTAGGTGGGACACCATTTTTGTTAACAATTTCATTAAAATAAAGGAAACCATCATAGAGAACCATCGATTATTTCCTTCGTCCATGCATTGTAAATTTTAAATCTGTGAAGTAAAGTAATGCATATAGATTTTTAAGTAAAACAAAAATTAATTAATGGCTTATTCACATAGTACACAGAGATTTATACCGGAAACCCTCAACCAAAAAAACCTTTCTTATATTCATTATATCAAATTTCACCATTCACCATACAATATATACAATGTTTTTAGGTATTCCATAGATACCAAAACCCTAATCCCTTAATCCGGGATTAATTTACAAAACTGCTAAAAATAGCAAAAACTACCCAAAAAATATAACACATGCAAAGAATATAACACATACCCAACATTCTCCCACTTGTTGTTTTCTTTGCATCCAAGGGTCCAGAGGATTATATAGTCAACAATCTAGGGCAACAATGCCCATTGTTACTCTACACCAGGAGAACTTTTCTGTCCTCACAAACTTTGTCAATGAATTTTCAATATTCTTCAAAGTGTCAACCTTTTCCAGCAACACCTTATTTTCCTCAACCATGTCTCTCACAAAGTGATACTGAACATCAATATGCTTTGTCTTCGAATGATAAGCTAGGTTCTTTGCCAGGAAGATTGCACTTTGACTGTCACAATCTAATCTCACTGCTTGTTGTACCAACCCAATACCTGAACACAATCTTTGTAACCATACTACTTCCTTGCTTGCATGAGTGGATGCCATGTATTCAGCTTCTGTAGTTGAGAGTGCCACTACAACCTGTCTTTTTCTCATCCAACTGATTGCTCCTCCAGATAGGTTAAACACATACCCACTTGTAGATCTTCTGCGATCCAAATCTCTAGCCCAATCTACATCAACAAAGCCATGTATGTCCAACACTCTATCCAATCCTGGTCTTTCTTGGTAGCACAATCCATAACTGGTAGTTCCACGAAGATACCCGAAGAACCTCTTTACTGTTGTCCAATGCTCCTTCCCTGGTTTTGACATATACCTGCTCAAAACTCCCACTTCATGTGCAATGTCCGGTCTAGTACAGACCATTGCATTCATCAAACTGTCAACTGCACTAGCATACGAAACATGGGACATGTCCTCTTCTTCTTCCTGTGTCTTGGACACTGATCTGCAGATAACTTTACACCTATAGGAACAGGAACCTTGATTGGTCCTTCTTGGATGAAATATGGAACTTTGAGCTATGGAATTGAGGTCCTTCTTGGAAATCAAACTAAGGTCCTTCTTGGATGAAATATGGACACAAGCCGAGGTGACAATCCTTCCAGTGGGGAAATCAAACTCAGGTTCTTTAATGTTTAGTTGTTTAGAGAGTTACCCATTGGAATTAGATATAATGTTGGGTTTGGTTTGTTGCAGGAGTATTAATATCTCTATACAACATCGTCTTTTTAGTGTCTTTTTTCAAAGGAAGGCATGTCTAGGTTGATAACTGCTAGCTCTTTAACTACTTCACCAATATTTTAGGAGTTCCTCATTTTCGGTTTCTGCTATGATAGTAGGGAAACATAAAAAAATAAGGAATATTTCAAGCTACATAGAGGCCAATTCTATTGAGGATAATTATTGTTATGAGTATTTTCTATAATGTCACTTTATGCCATTGGGTTTTTCCTTCTTTCAAGTATCTGGCATGACTGTTTTGCCAACAAGATTCAAAACCAGGTGCATATAGTGTCAAAATCAAAAAAACTGAGGTGAATAAGGTCACCAGTATTGCCATGAACAACACCAGCAAGGTCACTGAGCCTCATGAGTTTACAAATCCTGTTCTCCTAATGAAAAAAATGCCCCGATATTCCTCTTTTACATATTTGATTCCTCATTGTAAAGTGACATTGGCAGATATCCATCTTAATCCTATAATTCTTATGCATACAAATTAATCCAAGTATCATAAGATGAGATGTTTTAGAAAGAGGTGATTGAGTTGTCAATATGAACCTAGGAGTTTCCAGTCATTTATTTTTTCGAATTATAATTATTTTTACATATGCTTCTCAGTGAGGGTGGGACGAAATTATGATCTTACATTGACACCTCGATGTCGAAATTCCCATCCTGACATTAACCCTT
>JASDQU010372700.1:6730-18861 GCA_032191745.1 Picea mariana
TGCTAAGTCCATTAGACTTCAGATTGCGTTGGAAGTTTTTCGTCCCTTTGCGTATGCCTGGAAGAATTTGGTATTTTCATCCCCACTTGCCAGCAAGGTAGCTTGAATTTTTTGGAGCCATACTTCTTCCTTTGCTTCCAAAAGGGTTCTTTTTTTCTTTTCCAAGAAGAATAATGCCTCTTTAGATTCCTGAGTGAGATAGCCTCCACCTTCTAAGGGATATAAATCAAGAAGAGATCCTTCGATACATGCCAATTCCTATTCATCATGTAGTCTCTTGTTGTGGGCCCAGGTCATTGTTGCCATCTTAACTCACTTGAGATTTTCCATCATATTCTCCTCAACTTTCTCCCTTAAAAGAGGATCATAGGCAACCCATGCTTCCTTGACCAAGGAGATGAAACTCTACTCTTTGAGCCAATCTGTATTGAACTTGAAGAGGATAGCAAGTATTTTGGACCCCCCTTCTACTTCTAGGAAGATGGGGAAATGATCCAAATTCCCCCCTTCACCAATACATTGTCTGAAGTGGAGGGATTTATCCAATAGTTTATTAGATAAGAGAACCGATCAATCACCTTCACCTATCCTTTTATTCTTCCATGTTGGCATCAATTTGATAGGGTCCAAATTTGAAAGACCTTTCTCTTCTAGAATGTGCTTGAAGAAATCTGAAAAAGGATCAATAAAAGGATAGGCGAAGCCTCCACAAAGTGATCTGAAGGATCAATAAAAGGCCTGTGATAGTAAACAAAATGTGATAGGATCAATAAAAGGCTTGTGATCATCCACTGCCCTAGTGCTAGTTGAAGACCTTCTTTAGATAGCTTATCCGTGTCCATATTAAATTCCATGTATACATGTCGAAAGGGAATGGAGTCAAAAGAATCCATAAATCTGAAAATTTCCTCAAGCAATGAAAGAAGTTGAATATTGTGACAGGATTGGGTTTTCCGCACCCAGTTGATAACATTCAGAGAGTCTCCAAAGATCTAGATTGCAGTTATTCCTTTTTCACTAGCAAAATTTAAGAAGAGCTTCAAGGACATGAGTTCCGCATAGTTATTGGAGCCTGGCCCTAGTTCCATTTTGATTTTGTAGAAATGGTTTTCCTTGAGGTAAAGGATGCCCCCCGCCTCCACATACAAGACCATTTTGTTGAGATTCCCCATCAAAGTAAGCCCAAGGTTTTGAGTGATCCACTTCTACTTCCCGAAGAAACTGAGGAGGACCCAATTCTTTGGACTAGGGAAAGTGAGACAAGATGCCCAACCCTTCTACCACCTCAGGAACAATGGACTTTCCCATGAAAATAATGTTATTATGGGCCAACCAAATTCCCCAACTAATTACGAGAGGAAGAGCCTTGAGGTTTCAGGTGACAACATTTGATGCCAAATCTTTCCACGCCTCTTCGATCGATTTTCCCCGCCAAGAGAAAATATGACTCACATTTCGAGAGACTTCAAGCCATGTTTGAGCCGTAAAGGGGAAATTTAAGAAAATATGAGTCACTGGATTTGCAAAGGGAGCACCATCCCGGCCCCTCAACCTGTCTCTTTTTCATTCTATCCCAAGTAGGCACTCGATCCATGATCATACACCACATAAAAATACATGACTTTAGTGGGCATTTTACCTTCCATATACCTTTCCACCACCAAGAAGGCTCCCTTAAATGAAGCTCAATGTTTAGTTGAATTTAACCAAGCTTTTGGGTATAACTCCCATGCAAATCATATTGCCAGACTAACTCATCTTCTCTAACCATGATACAAATGTGTGCTACTTTTAAAGCTTGAATGTAGTTTTCCTAAATTCCTATATAGGGTTTGCCTATACCCAACTGATGGTCACTCTTCCATTCCTGAGACCAAATTGAAGTTTGGGATGAATTATCAATTTGAATGAGAAAAAAATAACCTCCTTCATGAAGAAGATTAATTAGGTCTGGAGGAAGAGTGTGGTTTTCTCCACTTCCTGGTCAGGGATTAGAACCCATACTAACCTTTGTTCCTTTCCCAACTCACCAGAATAGTCCATCGCCCACTCCTTTAAATGCTTATGTAAACGCCTTCCATATAATAGAGCAACCCGCATGGACTTTGTTTGTTCTTCTAATCCAATCCTTAATGGAGTCAGGTTGAATATGTTTTTGATAGATCACTGATTTCCACAAGTTGTTTGTCGATATCAATCTCCAACATGCTTTTGCTGCCAAGGCTTTTGAAAAGAGAAACATGTTTTCCAATCCCCATCCTCCAAGGGATTTAGGCAAAGCCAGAGATTTCTAGTTTACCCAGGGAAGGACAACAAGATCCTTGGAGCCTTCCCAGAGAAATTTGAAGAAAATCCTCCTAGCCTTATCCAAAATACCTTTTTGGATCCAAGTAAGAGACATCTAATAAATTGGAATTGCTTCCAGGAACGACTTTACCAAGGTCAACCTCCATGCACGATATAACCATATGAAGCTCCATAATTTGAGGCATTTATCTATCTTGGAAAGCAACCAGTTCCAGTCCTCTTTCGTATAACAATTTGATTTCATATGGAAGCCTAGATATTTCAATCCTATCTCAAACACCTTTATTTCAAAGGGAAGGAGATTGGAATAATAATTCAGGTCTTCTTCCTCCATGTTATTGGTCGACAAGGTAGACTTTTCTGCATTAACCATTATTCATGTTGCCTTGCTAAATAAATCCAAGATAGATCTCAAACTGCTTGCATATCCCTTTAGCCAATTGCAGAAAAGAAAGACATCATCCATAAAAAGTAGATGAGAGAGTTTGAGCGTGGGAGAGATTGGGGTTCCATGAAACTCACCGATCATGGCCCTGATGAGGCCCTCTACAACTAGGAGGAAAAGGATCAGAGAGAGAGTGAAACATTGTCTCAACCCATGTCCTATATTAAAGAAAGGGGAAGCAGAGCCATTAATAAGAACTGCACGAGGTGATGAAACTCATTACCCAATTAATAAAAGGAACTTCAAAGCCCAAATGGGTGAAGAGGAGCCTAATGTATAACCAAATTACTCTATCATACGCCTTTGACAAGTCAATATTTCAAACAACCCCTTTACCTTTCCTGGTTTTCAAGGAATGAAGCCCTTCCTGTGCCACCCCAATGGCTTCATGAATCTATCTCCCTTCCAAGAACCTGAATTGTTCTTTAGATATCGAGGCCGAGAGAATAGATTTTATTCTCCTTGTGATCACTTTGGCCACCACTTTGTAAAGGAAATTGCACAAAGAGATCGACCTAAAATCGTTCAAAGAACGAGGAGAGTCGGATTTGGGAATCAATGCAATAAAAGTTGAATTAATGGGGAAAAAAATGTGACCTTCCTTCAGGGTTTCCTCCACCACTTGCAATAGCTCCTTCTCGATGAGTTCATAAAAACCCAAGAAGAATTCCATGGTCCACACATCTTTTGTTATTTTGGAAACTATATAAGACTTATTGCAATTCCACCTTAGTGACCTCCTCCATTAAGGCCCTATTTTCCTCCTCATTCACAAACCTTGGGAAGAATTGGGCCATTCTGTCTACATCGAAAATATTTACCCTACTATCCTCTCGAAAGAGCTCTTGGAAGTGCCTTCTCCCAAGGTGTGTTAAACCTTCAAATGATGTAACTTCCCTCCCTGCTAAGTCCATTAGACTCCAGATTGTGTTGGAAGTTTTTCGTCCCTTTGTGTATGCCTAGAAGAATTTGGTATTTTCATCCCCACTTGCCAGCCAGGTAGCTTGAATTTTTTGGCACCATACTTCTTCCTTTGCTTGCAAAAGGGTTCTTTTTTTCTTTTCCAAGAAGAATAATGCCTCTTTAGATTCTCGAGTGAGATAGCCTCCACCTTCTGAGGCATATAAATCAATAAGAGATGCTTCGATAGATGCCAATTCTTGTTCATCCTGTAGTCTGTTGTTGTCGACCCAGGTCACTGCCACCGTCTTAACTCGCTTGAGATTTTCCACCATCTGCTCCCCAACTTTCTCCCTTAAAATAAGATCATAGGGAACCCATGCTTCCTTAACCAAGGAGATGAAACTCTACTCATTGAGCCAATCCGTATTGAACTTGAAGAGGATAGTAGCTTTTTTGGAGCCCCTTGTTACTTCTAGGAAGATGGGGAAATGCTCTGAATTCCCCCCTTCACCAATACATTGTCTGAAGTGGAGGGATTTATCCAATAGTTTATCAGATAAGAGAAACCGATCAATCCTCTTTGCCTATCCTTTTATTCTTCCATGTTGGCATCAATTTGATAGGGTTCAAATCTAAAAGACCTTTCTCTTCTAGAATGTTCTTGAAGAAATATGAAAGAGGATCAAATCTGCCCCTTGGTCCCCAAACCTCAGAGACTCCCAATGAGAAATTTAGATCACCTCCTAGAATAATGGCATCACTCGGAAATAAGGATTTCCTGAGAAGGGCCTTCCAAAAGGGAACTCAGCCAACATAAGGCCCATAAACATTTAAAATCTAAAAAACCTCCCCTAAGTTCACTATGCATGCCTCCACACCCATCCCTAACTCAAATCCCCAACAGTTCAGAATTTTTACGGAGTTTTGGTTCCATCTGATGGCCACCCCCCGTATGGACAAATAACATCAACACCTAAAAAAATCCATTGTTTGAAAAGTGATTCCAATAGCCTTACTATTTCCTCATCTTCCCCCATTGTTTCTTGGAAAAGAATAAGGTTGGGATGAATGGATTCCACCATCCTTTTCATGGAATATGTTTTGGAGGGGCTTGCCACACCCCTACAGTGGAAAGAGAGGACTTTCATAGGGAAATCCCATCCCAAGGATTTAGTGTTCTATGTGCCCCTTTAATCGATTTTTGTTTACCAGTGGCCATGTCAACAAGAGCCCATTTTTTTGCAATGGAAATATGTGACTTTCATCCCCTCCCAATACCCCCTTTCAAAGGTAAAGGGATTTTCCCAAGGCCCTCACCCCGATTTGGAAATTTAGGGGGGACTTGAACCGATCGATGCCTTAAATTATATGCTATAATTTCTCCCTCTAAGTCCCGCGAGGATTCCCCCTCCTCTACCATTGAAAATTTTGGTTCCATGAGAGGATCCAACTTGGAGGGGGACTAAACAAAGGAGGGGCCTGAACCTCCTAGGGACGGCAGACTCAAAACCTCGAGTGATAAGGGAAAAATTTTCAAGGAACCCATCCAATCTTTTCCAATAAGTGATTCGGAATTTACCATAAAGTTAATGGACAAGGAAGGGTTAATGCACATACCCTGAGGGGGAACTGGGTCTCTTCCTTGGTCCTATAGATGAGAGATAGCATCCTAGCTTTGTGAACACCATGCCAACTATGTTGGATGTTTGTTGACCTATGGAGGATCCATCTTCCCTTCACTGATAAACTAACTAGGCACATGGGTTTCTTGAGACTTTCGTGGTGGCTTCAAGTCCTTTCCTTCTGGGCAAGCCAACCTCTTCCTCGCCAAATGAGAACCAGAATTTACAGAGCGAATTTTGAAAGAAGTGAACAATATTTTTCCACATGCCCATATTGATGACACCTCCTGCACCTGAAAGGAACCCCTTCATAGTTCAATAATTGCATGTATGATGAATTCCCCACAACAAAATCGAAATATTTTACTAGCCCCTTCCTTACATTCARCATAACCAAAATTCTAGCCACCGCGAGCTCACCCAAATCGAGAAAAAAWTTGTCCTTTCTCTACTCACATCGAACATTGGAGTCCACTTCTTGAAGATAATAGGGGAGGAGTCAATGCTCCAAGAKATCTTCAAAACCTAATCCGCATCTTCGGTTTCTCGGAACTTGAAAAATAACCACCCCCTAGACAACACCTGTGTAATGAGAGTATACCCTAGGCTTTTACACCATTGAGATTCARCCCACTACTTCAATGTATTGACTCCAAATCACCGGCCACTTACTCAACCTACAACTGTCATCTGGGCCATATCCACAGCTTYAGTCATGGAGACTTCTTCTCCCAACACCAATTTGGTCGGCTACTCCTGGTATTTAATGAGCTTGGTTTTTCCTGAACACATCCTGGATGGAACAAATTGTTYAGAAGGACCCAACAAATGTTTTGGAGAGCCACCTTTATCCTTTGCTTTGGGTGAAGTGTAATGGCCTGAGTAGACATCTTTAGATTTCTAGGAGTCAGGATGTACCAAAAGGGAGTCAATGAAACTCGACGAAGACTGAAAACCAGAGGAAAAGGAGGAAAGAGGGGATGATGCTTGAGGGGGGATTAAGGGAGGGGAATATAGTAGTATATTATTCAATCCAAATTCCTTTGAAAGCCCTGAAATCCTGTCGTCTGAAGGGGCACTATGAGGCGATTCTTCCAGAAACCCTAGATCCGACACTTCATAACCATAGTTAAGCCACGCATCAGGTGAAAGGGGAAACTCCGGCCAAAAACAGGGAGAGGAAACCTTGGGAGTAGGTAAAAAGGAAGACTTGCAAGAAACATTGGCTACAATGACCGGATCCAAGATCCCAGTGCCTAAACTTATCTCTGAGCATAACACAAGAGGCAACACCAATGCTAAAGAAATCCTCGAAATCACCATGGGAGGAGGCTCGGGGTGGCCACCAAGACCCAAGCCTCCTATCAATGAAGACCTATAATATGCTCCTAACATTCTATGGGACAATTATGTAGAGAGTTCCACATGTCGCTTTGTTGTCTCCGTCCAAATCAAGGCTCCTTCCATCGAATCTAGGGAATAATCCACCGATTCTTTCTCCAATGACCACATGGAGTCAATTGTTGGAAACCAACTTTTTGGATATGGGTATTCCATCAACTACTGCATGCCTTTAGCGAAGGAATGTTCTGTGAACCCTTGAGTGTGCAAACCAGAGGCCTACCTTAGCAGGGTTTTCGTAGAACCATTTTGATATATATGATTTCCATAAATGTAATCGTATCAATATGATGTAGAGTCACCTTTTCGATTTTCCAATGCTTTAGCTAAGAATTAACATCTTTATGCCATCATCTCTTAAGCTACAAGTGACTTTCACTGGAATTTTAAGAAATCCTAGGAAGCCTCTTGTCTTTCATGTTAGTTATTTGTACGTTTACATTATGTATCAATCATAGCCATCTTCTTAATGGGAAAAATACTAGTTTCTAAAGGGAGGATTCAATAGGGTGTATTGCTTTTGATTTTAATATTATAGATTATAAAGTGCTTATGGATTTGCTTGATTTTCCTCCAAGATTCTCTAGAGATGTTGCAACCCCAAAAACATCCATATAAGATAATTGAAGTAACAAGTGTCTCAAAGAGGAATTTTTTTTTTTCTTTTCACTAGAACAACAAATCTGTTAATTGTAGTTGCTCTCAAGTTCAAAATAGACTTTCCATCCTCCATTAATCCTTTTATCTATGCTATATCTCTAGTTAAGCTTATGATGAAGGTCAAATCCAAGATATTTGTATGAATTTACTTTTTCTAAGTTGTAGTCATACACAAAAATTAGCGTAAGTGGTATTTTTGGATTTTCTTAATGTACCTTTGTCTTATCACTTTATTGACATAGTCGTGCTAGAACATAAATCTTTGAGAACTCTTAGTTGCTTGCCGAAATAAAAGTGACCCCTCACTATAAGAACAATTTGTCACATAAAGAAAAAGGATGATGACTATTCTAGATAAAGTAGTGCCAACATAACCTATTTTTCCAACCATTCCTCTATTGTATCATATAAATGTCGAAAAGGAAAGAAAACAAGGAACATTTTTTCCCCGGATAACATATCCTAAGAAAACCCTTGGGCACTTCCCCTCATTTTGAGGATGGTACCCAGGATAAGGTCTAAATTCTTCAGGGCACAAGACCAAGTCGACAATAGAGCTAGAAGTCATTATAATAATATACTCATTATGATCTCAACATGTCACTCACAAGAATATAACATGGTTTGGGAGGATAACACTCCATCTCACGACCACTCAAACAAAACCCAATTGACCAAAACAAAAAACAACCTTACTTAATCCCTATAAACAATTTAATTAAACATATAAATAAAAACATATTTTTAATTATATAAATTAAATATATTATTAAATTTTATAATATTAATTAAAATATTTCAACTAAATCACTTAATTTATTATATATCAAAATTAAAATAATTCCACATCTCATTAGAATATAAGCATTTATTCTCCATGACACTTTTAAATATTCAACATACAATGAAACCAGACATAATTTTATAATATTAATTGAACATTTTACTTACTGATTGAATTAATTATAATTATGTTAATATGCATAATTTGATTTTAAAATATAATTTAATTTTTTTATAAATATATAATACTAATTTTGAAATAGTAGGTTGATTCAATGATACGACCCCGTGGTATTGGTAGCAAATTCCCACACTTAAACGAATGAGAACAACTTGGATAAATACATTATTCCCTTGGTCTCACAACAACATTGGAATACAAAATTTTATGATCTAATCATATTGCATTTTTGTAAATTTGTTATTAATTGGAAGCATTAAATATTGTATTTTATTTTGAAAGTGATCAATAATTTAGTAATAGTTCACACATTTTTTTTATCTTTTCAATTTTTAAAAAATAAGTGATAATTTTACTTTCGAAAGATAAATCTCAACCATATATCATTAATAATTGTTTTGTTAAAATTATTAATAAATTGAATTTGGTATAATTTAAATAGTAACAAAAAACATAGCTCAAAGCAATGTCGAAGTATGATAGTTCAATTTGATTAATTTGGTTAAATCTATTGTGTTGTGGTCATTTCCAATAACCACTAAACTTTAACCACTAAAATAACTGCTTAGGATTTATTGAATGATTTGGGCGAAAGAAGGTACTATGATTGCACACCAAGGAGGTCATTCAAGCGACAATGTTGCAAGGACAAAGTGTTCATAAACATACGTAGCAACAAAGAATTATTTCCATGCTGGGAAGCAATTGGTCCTAGTAGAAGAAGGAGATCGACACATCCTCTTGTGGAGTTGTTATGTGATGGCATAGCTTGCTGAGATCACACTGAACAAGAAAATAAGAATTTGACTTGGCTTCATATACTGCCAAGATAGATTGCCTCCAAGTCTTGAATGCAAGAGACTTGCACGTTAAAGATGAGAATGAATTTCGATGAAAGAGTTTGGATCTAAACATTACTCGAAGGTGAGAGTCAGTGAGAAGACTTCCGCAATGCAGGAACAAGTGAGCCAAGAACCAGATCCATAGCCATAGCTAGAACTAGAGCCAGTAACCAGAGTCAAAGCCATGAGCCAGAGCCAAAGCCAAAGTTAGATTTGTAGCAAGGAGCCAGAGTTAGTGTTGAAGTTTGTAGCATCAATCGGGTACTTCCGCACAGGTCTAAGTGTCTAGACGTGTGGAAATCATCCAAGGAAACCTTTAACCTTAACAATTTACTTTAATTAAATGAATTATTAAAGTAACGTGCTTTTATAATTAATTAGGTTTAATTTAATGAAATGCCTAAGTTTTTGGCATTAGTGAATTAAATGAATCCTACTCATTGACCTCAAGTGAGGTGAGAAGTAATCTCAACTGTTAATCACTTTGGAGATCTAGGGTTATGCTTGATTCGGTCAAAACTCAAGATTATAAAAGCAAGGCTAGGTAGAAGGGAGAAGACACACACAAAAACAGCTCAAGTGAGAGAGTTGGGAGTCAGTGACTCATTGAGAGAAAAGGACTTTTGCTTAGTCTAGAAGAGAAGAGATCAAGATATATTAGTAGATTTGAGTTCAAGAGCAACTAGACAAAGTTGGTAGAGGCCATAAAGGTTATACAACAGTAAGGGCAGGCCACACAATGCACAAGCAAGTCTGTATAGGTAGCAGTAGGTTGTATGGTGCATGAGAAGGGTTGTACAAAGCGCGTGAAAGCCACACATACATTGTATAGAGTACGAACAAGTCTATAAATGCAGTGGGCATCTTGTTGGGCAGTTCATGGAGTTTTCTAGGCAGCTTGGGTAGATTTCTAGGGGTTTCAGACAACAAATATTTTGCTATAAATTTGTCTTTTCATTGCGGACAATTTTTCCCAGTCAGGGAGCACTTGTAAGCTTGGATATTATTTAATGAAGAGTTGATTTGAAGTGCAAAAATTTACTGTGTATGTGATTGAGAAATTAGTTTTCATTTTCTGTTGCTATTTAATTTCTATTAATTATTCCAGCAAGTATATTTTATTCAGTGAGTTGTAATTAGTTACTTTTGCAAGGAAGTCACTAAGAAATAATTTATTTAGGGTTGGGATTAGAAAATTAATAGTTAGAGCCATGTTCCAAAGAAGAAGATAGAAGACACACTAATCCAAATTGGTCCTCTGAGCTTTTGGAGACCAAAAAGCCTCTCAATGGGGAGGTGTGATCTGAAATGGAACCGAACAAGCAAATGGTTGTAAGACTCAATACATGAAAGTGTAATTAGGTAATTAATGAAGGTTAAATAAACTAGAAAGGACTAGGCAAGCACAAAAAAATAAATTAAACAAGACAAAGAGACAAAAACAATTTAAATAAAATACAAAAATGAATATAGGATAGGAAAAGAGGGAGGGGAATGGGAACTGAAAGGTCAATCTCTTTTCCTTCCCATTAACCCCCAACTTTCCAATATCTCTTTATAACTTGACTCTTAAAGGGTCTTTTGGCCACAGAGGGGAGTATGCACAAAGAGACATGAGCTGCATTGTAACCAAAGATTATCAAAATACAGACTAAGCAACCATTGAATGATGGTTTTCCCATTTGGGTTTCCGGGGTAAAATCTTTGTGTTTATGGTGTGTTTGATTTTACTGTTGTGTGTAATGTTATGTTAAATTTTGAATGTGAGTAATTGGAATCTCTTATCTGCACTTGGTTTGCTACCTGTAGTCATAGTGATGGTTTAATGATGAATTCATAGTTATAAATTATGTTAGTTTTCTCAAAACTCCATTCCTCCATTAGCAATCAAGGAATGCCGACAACTTTGATATTATTTCTATATATTCCCTTCTTGTTGATGTATTAGCATCAGACAGGTACTTCCACATAGGATCAATGTCTAGCATGTGAAAGTCGTCCTTGTAACCTTTCAGAAAACCTTAGGAAGTTCACTTTATGTGTTAATTATTAAAGTGAATGATATTTTAATTAATTAAGTTAAACACATAATTTTGATGGCATTAGTAACTTGAATGAGAAATGATTATGTCTTAAACTGTTAGATCTAAAGTGAACATGAGATTAGATCTCAACCATTGATCATTTTAGGAGATCTAGGGTTTTGTATTTATGGTTAAATCAATGTAATAAAAGACAACCAATGAGAAGATGAGACACATTGTGTGAGGACGTGAGAGAGTCACATACACAATGTGAGAGACTCACAAAGAGTGTGAGGGTGTTAGAGACACACTGAGTAGAGTGTGAGATCTCATTGAGCGGGTGAAGAGAGTTCATCCAAGTGTGAGTGGGCAGGGCTAAGAAAAGGTGCAAAAAGGCAACGAGGGAGATAACAAGCAGGTGGGCTAGGCTATCACTACATTGTAATCCTTTGAAGGGTCATTGTCCCAGGAAGGGAGCCCTGATTTTATAGCAATAAAATAATCACATATCTGATTTTCTTGTAAGGGTTTTTATAGGGGTTGTTTACCCTAAATATCTTGTGCAATGTGTGATTGGTTTATGTTTTAATACTTTTTCTTATGTTTCATTGATAACCTAGCTTTGCTAATAATTAATAAAGCGATTTTATTTGGATTATTAGTCATGTGCTCAATTTGTAGGAAAATCAAACCAGATTTGCACGAGATCGAGATTAGCAGCGAGAAAACAGGTTTGTGGGATTTTATTTTAATACAGCCTTAGCTACGAGATGAACGTGAAATTAAAAAAAGGGGGGATATGTGCAGACATTGTCATGTGATCCATATGATTCGTATTGTATATGGATTGGTTGCTGCGTTGGAGTAGTCAAATAGGTCGAAGTTTGCGCGTGATGGCTTGGTGTTGTGGACCGCAAATCAGTCAATTGTGGTTGTTGAGGTTGAGTGACAAGGCACTGCAGC
>JASDQU010372700.1:104454-115522 GCA_032191745.1 Picea mariana
TTCTTGAGCACAAGAAGTCCAAAGTTCTTCAAATGTCGGATACTCCTTTCTCATGTTCATGCTTGCGGCAAATGCATCCCACGTCTTGGGAAGACCATTGAGTACTATGTTTACCAACTCCTTCTCTGAGATGATCTCTTCAATAGCTTGTAGTTGATCTCTTAACTGAGAAATTCTCACAAAGTATGATGTTGTGCTGTCATCATCATTCATCTTCATGTCACGGAGCTCATTCTTCAGACCAAGAAGAGGTTTGTTAGGGCATTGTACATCTTCTTCGATGAGTCAATATGAGAGATGTAGGATATCAAGTGGTCTTTGATAGAATCCACTATGATACTCATGACATTGATGTCATCGTCTTTGAACTTTTCCATAGCTGCAACATTCTATGGTTCCTTCTCTTTCCCTTCTTCAAACTCTGGTTTCACGATCTTTCCTTTCATGATATCCAACACTTTATTCTTGGCAAGGATGATATCAATCCTTGTCTTCCATGCTCTGAAGTTAGAGGCTCCATCTAACTTGTTCTCTGTCTTCATAGAATAAGTCATGGCTGCTTTGACTTGGTCAAACCCTAGATTTGACCACAAACTCAAACTTGACGTCTTGGCTTGCTAAGAGCACCAGGAGATGCGCTAGGCTAGGGTGCACTGATCTGTCTGGAGATTAGGTCAATCCCTTCACTTAAGGTGCCTCAACAAGAGGATTAGGGTTTCTGCAACTACTCCTGCTAGTAACCCTAGCGACAGTGTCTTGGAAGCTGCTTCTGCTAGTAACCCTAGCGACAGTTCCTCAACAAGCTCAATATCCTAGCGGCTATGTTTCCTTCCAGCGTTTAGACTGAATGAAGGAGGTGTGGGCCCATAACCTGTTAGAATATAAGTGGATGTGCTTGTTTTACCATTGGCAATACCCTTGTCACCCAACCATAGGCCGAAGCCACCCTCCGAGCACCTTAACCTTGACAGAGAATCACTCCGGAAGCAAACCCTAGGCTAGATAGCCAAACAAAGGGTAGCTCACCTTTCCAAAGGATAATGCATCAACAAGCGCTGATCAGATAGTCCAAACCCTAGCCAAGAGATATTCCAAGCGTAACTGCTAGCTGCAACAGCTACAATGACAACTCTCCTCCAAAACTGCACAGAAACTGGGCAACTGCAGTGCGCACAAGTGCTGCTCTGCAATTCTGAGACTGCCTGCCATAATGAGAACTGGCCTCCTGCATTTATACTAATTCTGGCTAATTGCCTGGGCCGACTTCTCATTCTGGCTATTTGTCTGTTCAATATATATTATTATTTATGGCCGACTTCTTCTCTTGGAGGATAATAACCTAATATAAATTATCTTCTTGAGTCGACAAGTCTTCTAGGGTTATTAGCCAACTCGTTAGGGTTTCTTCTTGCTTCCCGGAGTATTCTATCCTTGTCAGGTTTACACGTGGAGGTAAATACTTCCCACAACTACCATAATATTAAAACATAGTAGTACACAACTACTACCCAGTGGTACTCAACCACTCCTAGTGACAGTCACTACTAGTGGATCACATCCACCATAGTAGCATACAACTATTGTATAGAGACATATAGTCTCCACAACAATCATATCATCTGATATCAACAATATCATGATACAAATTGAGTCATTTGGGCCATTCTGCCACTCACATCTGTGAGATCTGGAAGAGCATCTTCCCTCAGAAAGTAAAACATCAGCCATGGGCTATCTGGACTATTCTTTCCAAGCATAGAAGAATAACCATCCCCGATTTCTGAGCATGGACCATTCACCTCACTGGGCCATTCCCCTGGCACTAATCATAGTGAAAACTGGAGAGAATGAGTCTACTCTAGGGAATGCATGTCTTTGATTGCTGAACTAGAGGAATGGCCCAGTTAGGTGAATGAGTCTAATTGGGGGAATGAGTCTAACTGGGTCGGAGGAATGGCCTAGTTAGGTGAATGGTCTAGGTTCAACAATCGGAGAATGAGTCTACTCTAGGGAATGCATGTCTCTGATTGCTGAACCTGGACCATTCACCTAACTGGGCCATTCCTCCGGCACTAATCATAGTGCAATCTGGAGGGAATGAGTCTGCCCTAGGGATTCATTGTCTGGATCGTTTCCTATGGAAATGATTGTTCTTCACCAACCTCCAAAACAAACCATTCTTCGAAACTGCTCACAACTGTGAACTTCGAAAGAATGACTTCCCTACGAGGCAGACCATTCTACTTGACCACTACTTAGAGTGACTGCCAAGAAGAATGATTGTCCTAGACCATTCCCCCACATTGACCACAAGGGGAATCACTGTCTATGGTACATCAATAATCTATCAAACCATTTTCATTACGAAAATGAATATCCGATCTGGACCATTTTCAAACTGGAAAATGACCGTCTGTCAGAAATCTCGAACCACTTTCTAGATTGGAAAGGAATTGCCCAACCTGGACCATTTTCTGAACTGGAAAATGACTGTCCATAAATCAATAACATATCAATGCTCCCTCCCAACTTGGGAGTAATCACTTCCTTTTTCAATGAGGAAGTTGTCTCCATGAACCCTAGCTTGTCCCTTAAGTACACAAACTTCTCATCTTGGACAAAGACTTTACCAAAATATCTGCTATCTGCTCATCTGTGGAAATATACTGGAGAACCACTTCTCCCTTCTAGACTTTATCATGGAGAATATAATGCTTGATCTCAATGTGCTTTAACCTGTCATGGAACATTGGGTTCTCTAAAAGCTTCACATAGATCTGATCATTACAATATATCATTGTTGAGTTCAACACCCGATCAAACGGTCTAGAAACCAACCTACAGAGCCACACTGCTTCCATACAAGAATCACAAACTGCTTCTGTAGTGTTGAGTGCAACATACTTTTGTTTCCTACTAGCCCATGACATCGTGGCAAAGCTCAAACTGAAACATATCCAAGTAGCACTTCTTCTATCATCTGCACTCCATGTCCAATCTGAATCGATAAATCCATGCGACTGTATATCATAACTCAAACATCCTAGAAGGAAAATATCTGACTGAATATTCTCCAAATACATTAACGAGCCAATCAATTGTCATACAAAGATGGGTCTACTGGATTAAAGTCCCTCAACTTCTTCATATCTATCATCATGAGAGTTTTCCATGGATTTGCAATCCATCATCCCAAACTTCTGAGTAACCATTATGATACACTTTCTCTGTCATAGGAAGTTTTCGCCACGCTTTTGCTATATATGAGATACTCTGCATCAAGTTGCTTGAATCCATACAAGGTCTTCTTCCATTTTCATACATGGGTCTCTTTCTGGTATAATCTTCTTTCTCAATTTTCTTTATTGGGAAGAACAGTCTTTTACATGTAAATTTAAATCCATGGATACTGGAAGAGGTATATCCGGTTTACTGGAACAAGTTGTCGTCATAGTCTTCTCCCTCCTTCTGGAAGAACCTCTAGTTCTGAATCTCGCAATGCTTCCATTCATAAGTCTTTTTCACATTTTCTTACATACGTTGTTCTTCATCAGAACTTCCATTTCTTTTGCTTGATTGCTTCTAGTGGGTTCAAACCAAGTTGGTAGTCTTATGATTCTCGGTATAATAACTGGTTGTTCTGGCTTTTCTTTCTTTCTTGGAATCTTCATGTTCTTCCTCGTGTTCCTTCTTAGCTTTTGGGTCCATGGAGTCTTCTATAGATTCCATGCCCTTCCTTCCTGGAGATTCCAACTTCTTCCTTTCATCATAGGAACATAGATGTAGATGGACAACCAAGGATACTTAAGGCTTCTTTTCGAAGAAGACTTCTTCTAGAGTCAAATTGAACACGCGCTGCTTATCATGGCTGCTACTTCCAATGGGGAACATGGACATATACTTTATAATCTTCACAAATTCTTCAATGGATCATATCATTTAGGATTAGCTCCCTCCTAATCCTGACGTCATGCCTGAATGCATGCTCTTCTTTGGAATTCTACAATCAACTTCCTCCATCTAAGAGAGTCCATGCTTTTGTCTGCATCCTTATTGCTTTCTGCAAAGTGTCGCAAGTTTTATTCTAGTTTCCTCTTGATTACTGACTTCTTTATGGTTTAACTCCTTCTGGGTCTCTTCAAGTTTGATTTTGATTGTGGCTCATCTGGCAGTTGTTACTTATGTAATAGCTTCCACAAGAATTGTTATCAAAGATTGTCAACGCACTTCATCTTTTTCATGTGTATTACTTGACTTGTAGTCATCATAATAGCAATATTTGTCTTGTTATTCTTCCATAGGTATTGTTTCATTGACCATCTTTTTTTCTAAGAAATAGATATGCATGACATGTACAAGAACTATGTAAACATGGTATGTACAATAACTATGAAGGATATTGTTACCTTGACTAGAAGAAGAAGTATGTTTTATCTTGCTTGGCTTTCTTTGAGGGTTCCCTTTCTTCAAAAACTGTTGCTTCATCTGTTTCCTTCCTTTTATTTAACTCAGGACAGTGGTTCCTGTAGTGACCATATTTTCAAAAGTTGAGGCATTGTATTTTTGACATATATTTTTCTTGATTTGGTTTATTCCTTAAGCCAAACTTCCTCTTATTCTTGAAATTCTTAAACTTTGATGTGAAGGCTTGATCATCATATTTATTTTGGGATTTTTCTTTTGCGCTAATCCTTGATTCTTCTTGAGCACAACAAGTCCAAATTTCTTCAAATGTGGGATACTCCTTTCTTGTGTTCATGCTAGCGACAAATGCATCCCATGTCTTGGGAAGGCCATAGCGTACTATATTTACTAGTTCCTTTTCTGAAATGATTTCTTAAATAACTTGTAGTTGATCTCTTAATTGAGAGATTCTTACAAAGTATGATGTTACATTTTCATCATCATTCATTTTCATGTCACAGAGCTCATTCTTCAGACTCATTACTTGTCCAATGTTTCTGACTGAGAAGAGGTTAGTTAGGGCACCGTACATCTTCTTAGATGAGTCAAAATGAGAGATGTAGGGTATCAAGTGGTCTTTTACAGATTCCACTATGATGTTCATAGCGTTGATGTCATTGTCCTTGAACTTCTCCATAACTGCAACGTTCTGAGGTTCCTTCTCTTTTCCTGCTTCAAACTATGGTTCCATGATCTTTCCTTTCACGATATCCAACACTTTATTTTTGACAAGGATGAGATCAATCCTTGTTTTCCATGCTTTGAAGTTAGAAGCCCCTTCTAACTTATTTTTTGACTTCATAGAGTAAGTTATGACTGCTTTGACTTGGTCAACTTTTGACTTTGACCAAAAACTCAAACTTGACGTCTTGGCTTGTTGAGAGTACTAGAAGGTGTGCTAGGCTAGGGCGCACTAGGCTATCTAGGAATTAGGTCAAGCTCTTCTCTTAAGGTGCCTCAACAAGAGGGTTAGGGTTTCGTTGCTGCAACAAAACTTTGACTGCAACTGCAACTGTGACTGAGAAAATCCTCCCAATCTATCTTCCAGCGGTTAGACTGTTTGAAGATAGTGTGGGCCCATAACATGTTAGAAAAATAAGTGTGCTCATTTCACCATAGACAATATAGCAATATTGTCACCCAACCATAGGCACAAAGGCCACCCCCGAGCACCTTAACCTTGACAGACAAAATAATTCTGGAAGCAATCCAATAGACAACCAAGATAGCGCACCTTTCTCCAAGGTTAGTGCACCAAGCAAGAATAAGCAAATACCAAGCATAAAGTCCAAACCATAACCAAGAGAAAGTCCAAGCCAAAACCAAAATCCCAGTTGCAGTAGCTGTAGTTCCTCTCCAAACTTGCACACCACTGGTCTTATGCATTTGTGAGAGTGAGTATGCCAAATGAGCTCTAGCGCCCTCTATTTATACTATTCTATCTCACTTGACTAGGTCGACTTCTCTTTCTGGAGGATAATAACTCAATATTAATTAGATTATTGAGTCGACTTGTCTTCTAGGGTTATTATCCAATGCTTTAGGGTTTCTCTTGCTTCCCTAAATATTCTAGTGTTGTCAGGGTTGCATGCAGAGGTTAATACCTCCCATAGCTACCATAATATCAACAATCAACAACTACAATGTCTCTCTCCAAGTAAGATCTCACAAAGCAGAAGATAAACTAGAAACCCTAACTAGAATAGAGTAGCACACCACTAGACCAAGATAGGCCTCCAATAGATAACCAAAACAATTCACAAAAGCACCCTTACTCTGTAGCTAGGTCTCCTCCTCAAACTTGCACACTTTTCCTTGAGAGAGAACTTTTGTTGTGTGTGTTCTTCAAGTGAGGTGCCTAGCCTCTTATAAATACAAGTTGAGCCACCTAGAATTAGGCCAGGGCCGACTTGTACACTTTACACTTTCTAATTTACATTTGACTTATAAAAACACACAATAAGGTTGACTTTACAAATACAACATAATATTAGTCTTTAGTATTTTGACTTGGTTTGGTACAATTAAATAAAATAAGAATATCTTCTGAAGCTACTCAAACTTCAACACTCCCTCTTAGCAAGGAAGATATTCTTCTGGCATGATCATCACGACTGTTTTTGTACTTCTGTATACTTGACCATTGAATTGTTGACTTTCCACGAATCTATATTGAAGAAGTTTTGTAACCACGTCATTCATCTAGGGTCTCATCATCCTTCTGGGATTTATGTCATCATGGGGCTTTAACTCGCCAGCTCACACAAAATTTGACATCTAGTTCAAATAGAACTAGTAACTCGTCATTTCACATAGAATATGACATCTAGTTCATAAAGAGCTAGTAACTGGTCAACTCACACAAAATCTAACATCTAGTTCATAAAGAGCTAGTAATTCGTCAGTTCACACAGAATCTGACATCTAGTTCATAAAGAACTAGTAACCTCTGGTTGGCACACCAGGGAACCGGTCCACAGTGACCAATCATCTAATCACAAGGATTAGGTGATGTAGTGCACACACACTACCCATCTAGCCAGGGGCTAGGAAACACCTCCAACCACACAGGTTGGCCCTTTGGCTTGAAAAGTTGTGAAATTCACCAGCCCCAAAGGCTCGACATCTACTGACCTTGTGCAAGGTCATGCTGACTGGTGCCACAGTCAATAACGTGCATGTGAATGAATACCCACTTCTATTGCCATACATTGATGTTGTTTCCCTGAAATCACATATGTAACTCATCACTCCCTCTTACTAGGGAAGTCCTTCTAGACCACACCAAGCTTGTCTCTGAAGTACAAAAATTTCACTCTCGATAAAGACTTGGTCAACACGTTTTCTATCTGCTCATCCATAGCGACATATTGGAGCTTCACTGCTCCCTTCTGCACCATATCTCTAATACAATGGTACCTGATCTCGATATTCTTAGACTTGTCATGAAACATCGGGTTCTCTGACAACTTCACACAACTTTGGTTGTCACACCAAATACAAGTCACCTTTAACTTGAGATCTAACAATCATGCAAGCAACTTCTGAAGCCACACTGCTTCGTTGCTAGCTGAACATGCTGCTATATACTCTACCTCAGTCGTACTGAGTGCCACACTAGTCTGCTTCCTTCTAAACCATGAGATCATAGTTGATCCCAAATTGAAGCAACATCTAGATGTACTCTTCCGATATGAAACACTACCGGTCCAATTTGAATTAGTAAAGCCTTGCAGGCTTATCTCACGATCTGAAACATATCAGATTCCATAATCAATTGTACCTTTCAGGTACCTCATCACATGTTTTGTTGCAATCAAGTGAAAACCTCTCGACTCCACCATATACTGACTCAATGTGTTCACTGTAAAACATATATTTGGCCTCATGTTCATTAAGTACATCAACGAACTAATCATTTTTCTATACATGGTGGACTCCACTGTCTCTGAAGATGTATCACTCAATAAATTCAGATTTGTCACCATCAGTGTAGGCATGAATTTGCAATCCATCATTTCGAATCTCTTTAGAATCTCTACTGTGTATTTTCCTTGGTTAAGGAAAATCTCACTCGTTCTTTGCCATACCTCTAGACCTAAGAAGTAATGCATCATACCTAGGTCTATCATCTCGAATTCTGTAGCAAGCTTTCTCTTACTATCAATGATGAACTTCTTGTCTCCTGTTAAAAACAAGTCATCCACGTATAATAGTAATATCATTGGTCCACCATCTACAACCTTGTAGTAAAGGTTGGAATCTGCTTTACTTTTGGTAAAGCCCAAGCTCATTAGGAAACTGTCAATTCTACCATACCATGCCCTGGGTGCTTGCTTCAATCCATACAAGGATTTCTTCAATCCGCACACATGTGTCTTGAAACCTTGTGGCTGCTCCACATACACTCCCTCTTCTATTACAACATTTAGAAAAGTTGTCTTCACATCCATCTGGTGTACCTTACACTTCATCACTGCAGCTATCACAAGTATAGCTCTAATCGAAGTGTATATCACCATAGGAGCAAATGTATCCTCATAATCTATTCCTTCTTTCTGGGAGAAACCACATGCCATGAATCTTGCCTTGTACTTCTCGACACTGCTACCTGTTGAATGCTTCATCTTGTAAATACACTTGGAACTTACTATTGTCTTCTCTTTAGGTCTGAGAACCACATCCCAAACATCATTATTTACAATGGACTAGTACTCTTCAATCATGGCATCCTTCCATTCTTTCTTCTTTGCAACCTCTTCATAATCGATAGGCTCAACATCAATAATGTCACTTAGCAATGCCACATAACTAGAGTATGATCATGGTCTCTTGCTTTCTCTGAAGGATCCATCTAGAGCACCATACTTCTCTGCATCCTGAATAATTTCTTGAGCTCAAGCCGATCTTCTCTTCTTAGTATTCATCTCTCGAGATGAATCTGCAGGTCTTTGTGGTTCTTCCATATCGTGATCTTCTAGTACGACATCATTGCCTACATATGTATCTGTAACTTTGGGAGATTCAGGTTCCTCATCATGAATCTCATCTGAATGATTTTGTTTCGATCTACTTAAAATTGCATCATCATCAAAGGTGACATCTCTGTTAGTCTCAATTTGCTGGTGACTAGGGATGTAGACTCTGTATGCCTTCAACGTCTCACTATATCCAACAAATATACCCTTCTTGCATGAAGGGTCCAATTTAGATCTCTTGTCCTTGGGGACATGCACATACATTGGACAACCAAATATCCTCAGGTGGCTAACCTATGGATTTTCTCCTGTAAACATTTCTTCTGGTGTCTTCTTCCTAAGTACACGGTGGGGACTTATGTTCTGTACATATACTGTGGTGCTGGATGCTTCTGTCCACAGATGCATCGGTAAATCTTGGTCATAAATCATGGCCTTTACTACTTCCATGATTGTATTATTATTTCTTTCTACCACACCATTTTGTCGAGGATTGTAGGTAGTAGAGAGATCCCTCTTAATCCTGGCTTCTTTGCAGAATGCCTTGAATTCATTCGATGTGAATTCTCCTCCATTATTTGATCTCAAAATCTTTATCTTCTTTTCAGAGAGGTTTTCAACAAGTACTTTTAATTCTTTGAACTTTTTGAATACTTCACTTTTAGCTTTCAAAAAATAAATCCAAGTTTTACTTGAGAAATCATCAATGAATGAAACATAATATACATACCCGCTAAGTGAAGTGGATGACATTGGTCCACACACATATGAATGTATGATGTACAAGGTTCCTTTGACTTTGCTATCACTGCTTGGAAATGTTTTCTTCACATGCTTTCCTTGTGCACATCCCTTGCATATGCCTTCATGATTCACTTGGATTCCTGGCAAACTTGTCACAATCTTGCTTACGATCGACAATACTTTGTAATGTATGTGAGAAAATATTCTATGCCATAGCTCACTTGGAGTAATTGTATTGTGTACTAATGTTGAGTTTGAATGTCCCTTCAATTTGTATAAACCCCCTTCTTGAACACCAGTAACCACAACATCATCAATAGACTTTCCTTTTGGCCACATGAGAATTTCACCATCAATGAAAGAAACTATGAATCCTTTCTCATCCAAAGCTGAGATAGAAAGGAGATTCTTCTTCAAACAAGGTACATATAAAACATCCTTCATCTTCATAGGCTTTCCAGAATCCAATATGTAAGATGCTTCTCCTACTCCTTTAATGGGATATTGATAGTCATCACAGAGCTTCACCTTGTAAGTTGAATCCTTCTAAAATAAATTCTGAGAAAGAATCTTTGTAATCTGTCATGTGCTTGGAAGCACCACTATCAATAAGTCATGTGTCACTTCCATGAGTCATGTACCTATAATAGCCGATATAAATACACATTCTTCGCTTGAGTCATCTTCTTTGGCTCTCTCTTGATCAGGTTCATCATCTTCTGCAACATGAGCATGATTCCTCTATACTTTCCTTTTCTGAGTTGACCTTTAGAGTTGGAACAATTTATTGCGACGTGTCCCATATTCTGGTAGATGTAGCATTTGTAATTAGAGAAACACTTTTTAAAATTTTGTGTCTTTTGTAACCATGAAGCTTCATGCGTGAGTGAACTTCTTTCTTTCTCTTTCCTTTTCTTGCATGAGTTGTTAGAGCTTGATTTTCCTCATCGCCTAGTTTCTCTTTTCTTGCTGCCAATCTAGCTTCTTCCTGGGTGCAATCCTCCCATAGTCTGCTAAAATTTGTTAGATTTCTTCTTGAACATATTCCCTAAATGAATGATTCCCAAGATCTTCGGAGACCATTCAATGTAGTCATTACCAATTCAAGTTCTTTCGATTGTGTCTCCTATGGCTTCAAGTTGTTATTTGATTTGAGACACCCTTGTGAAGTAGGATTGAATGGTTTATGAACTCTGCATCTTCACATTCTTGAGTTTTTTCCCCAAGGTCATCTTTCAGTTGATATTCTTACCTTCATACAATCGGGATATGCAATCAAACATTTGCTTGGGAGTTGTTAATGATTAGACATGAGGGGTCAAATTATCCTTGATATAATCAACATTGATTCTCTTTGCTTTTACCAGGCTCTTCTTATACTT
>JASDQU010372700.1:173588-183600 GCA_032191745.1 Picea mariana
CCCCAGGAAGCGTGCCCATTCTCTACTCAAAAGTCCCTCGACTACCTGACTTCCCTTCCAGGGCTTCAACAACAGGCTGGACAAGAAGTCTTAGAGCCCTGTAACTAATGCTCATGGGCCTGAAACCCCACCTCTTCGACAACAAATTCTATGGTTATTAGATGGAAAATCCTTTTCAATATTTTCTCTACAGATAAGATATTGGTCGTTTCCCATTCAAATTGTCTGACCTGTGAGGAAAAATGAGTGAATCCCCAAAAATAAACTAAGGTTCAACCATATATTTGCATGGTCATAACTTGACACTAGTCACCTTTATAATTATCTTTAGCCGCTTGGTGACTCGTTCCCATCCCTTGGGAACTTAGGATAAATAAATATCCATAAATTATACTTTTCAGAAATATTAATAAAATATTCCCTTGTACTTAATCCCCCCTTTTCCCTTTTCAGTGGAGTTTATCCCCCCATCTCTTTTTGTCTGATTGGTCTGCGCAAAATGGTGTGATTTTATTAATAATTTGATTGTGATTACATTTTACAAGGATAGGCACACTATCCTTTTTCCATCCCGGCTCACCAACGCAATAACCACACACAGACTCTTTGACCTCAAATACATATACATACATATACATATACATATACATATACATATACATATACATATACATATACATATAACTAGATCTGATGCACACTTCAAGATAATCCTCATGCACTTACACAGGTGCATGCAAAACTGAACCAAAACTTGGTTCCAACAACTCACTAGCCTATATGTACATTTACATTTTCAATTACAATTGGGGTTCGGATTAGGGGTATTACATCAGGGCCTAGATATTTTTTTTGGGGAATAGAAAAGACAAATTGCTCGACCTCCTCAAAGGTGATGGGTCACATAAGGGAAACATTTTATTCATGAGAGACTAGGGAGAGGACGTGTTGGAAATAAAGAACAAGTTTTTGCTCAATGTCATGATGTTCCATGAGATTATTACCTTGGCCATACTTTATTGAAATAATGTATTATGTGATTATGGTGCCTACGCTGAATCATTGATCTATGGAAGATTTTCAATTTTTTTTATCCCTCTTTGAGCCATTTGATTTGAGAGTTTTGTTTCCACAGAATCTCCTCATGGTTTTCTCGTTCATTCAGCTCATTCTAGAGGTGTTTTTCCTCTTGAACGAAAGTTTATGTTCTTCCTCCATGAATTATTGCTTGCTATAAATGTTCCAATTTTTCAATGATGTTCTTCTTTCCTTGGAAGATGTTGTCGAGTTTGACTTTGTTCCATATTTTGAGTTTTTGTTTGATGTATTTGAGCTTCTGTTGAAATATGTACATGGGAGATCTAGAAAAGAGATTGAACTTTGAACACCGGGTTTTGATGTTAGAAAGCAAGTTAGGGTGGTTTAGCCAAAAGATTTCACAGTGAAAGGGGTGGTTGTGAGGATTGCCTTGTATATCTAGATGTAGAAATATAAGCCAGTGATCTGAGCCACCAAAGGGGATAATTGAGGTAAGAGGGTGAAGATTGGCTAAGAGGAATTCTTCATAGACAAAGAAGTAGTTCAGGTGAGAGGCTACTTGATGTTTTCCTCTTCTATGATTGTTCCAAGTAAAAATACCATGGACAGTTTCAATGTCCACCATGTTGAGGGTTTGTATGGTGTTGAGAAAGGATTGAGAGTCAGATTCCAAACTTCTTGTTGATCCTTGTTTTTTGAAAGAGAAGTAATGAGATTGAAGTCGCCCCCAATGAGCTAGTTTTGGTTGAGAAAGAGGGGTTTCGGTGAAAGCAAGGAAGCTAAAAAGGGAACCTTGTCAGTAAGGGATTTGGGGCCATAAACATTTCTAAGGAATTCGTTCCAAGAGGAGTTGATCAGTTGGAAATGTGTATAGAGGGTGTGCTTAGTAGAAAGGAAATTTGAAATCATGAGAATTGTAGGATTCCAAATGAGAGCTATGCCATTAGCAACACCTTGGGTGTCTAAGGCCATCGCCTAGGATCTTGGAAAAATTCGAGAGGCTAGGGTTTGAACGAGGTTATGAGGGCATTTAGTTTCTTGAATCATGATGGAAGAGGGTTTTTCTTGTATGATTTTTTGTTTGGGGAGCCTATGTTTGGTTTTTCCATTAAGGCCTCTTATATTCCATGATATGAATTTCATGAGGAACCTGGAGGGGTGGGATGGAACATGTCTATCACTTAGGCAATGCACTTGAGTTTACTAAAAATTCTCGTATATCCTTAAGAATGTTTTTATTGGAATTTTTGCCTCTCTTTTTTTCCTCTCCACATATTTTCAAATGAAGAGAGGAGGAAGGTTTGATGCCCAGGGAGGGGTTTAGGGTCATACCTTGTGATGTTGAGCCATTGAAGATTTTATTTTGGACCAGGGCATCTTTCAAGAGTTGCACTTATTTCTCAGGAATATAGTTAGGGTCTTGTTGTTGCAGGCCACCTTTATGGAGTTTAGATCAAGTTCTCTGAGATCCATGTCCTCGCCTTCATTTGATTCTATATGGTGTTGCATGTCCTTATGCATTTCTTCTTCCCTATCATGTTGCATGTTTGTTTCATGGACCATTTTCTTGATTCATTTGGATTTTTCCATTGTTGGATTTGATGATTATTGTCCTTGTTGAAGTTCATGTTCTACTAGTCGATCCTTATCATCTTCTTTCTCTGATAAGGTTTCATATGTGTTGTGAGATTTAAAACATGATTTGGAAGAAGGTATGTGGGAATTATTCTTTTTTTTTTCCCTAGATGTGACATGTTCAAAATATCCATCATCCTATTATCACGAAGAGGAGGTGGTGTTGGCTTGAGGAGTAAGAGGGTGATATCAATATATGTGACCATGATCATGGAAACATTTGTTGCGAAATGGGATGTACTCAAAATATAATGTTTCAACCCATTTATTTCCCTGATAAAAAAGACTAATGGATGCCGACAAAAATTTGGTCGACCCATTTATTTCATCTTTAACTGCATGCACCCAGGTCAACACTTGCCTTCCTGGAGCTGCATGAGTTCCACTTAGCACTCATTCTCTTTTCCCTGGGAACTTAGGACAACACGGCTTAATTCAACCATAGCCCTTTGGGAATTAATAATAAAATATTATTCCCTTAGAGGAAGCCCTTCTAGCTTAGCCCCTAGGCCTAGAGACTTATCCCCCCTCCCTTACCTTACCTAGTGGAGTTTAGTCCCCCATAACTCTTATTCATGGTCGATCTACACACAACGATGTAATTTTATTAATGATGTGAGTACTTACATATACAAAATCAGGCTCATTGGCCTTGGCATTTGGCTCACCAGCCTAAGAAACACATAATTCTCTCAGCTTATAACCACTCGGATCACGAGCTTATAAACATAATTACAATTCAGCAGGGTTCGGCCTTGGGGTATTACAATCCCCTCCCCTTATTTTTGCATTGTCCTCAGTGCAATTTATTTACACAACAACAACAAGATTTCCAAAATCTTCAAAAAGACACGGGTAATTTGCCCACATAGCATCTTCATGCTCCCATGTTGCGTCCTCGGGACCGTACCAGGTCCACTGCACTTTTACAAGCCCTATGGCTCGATTCCGGAGCTGCTTGATTTTTCAGTCCAGTATACGCACTAGATGCACCTGCAAGACACCTTCTTGCTCCACCTGAATCACATTCCAATCAATCACATGATTAGAATCAGGTATATATTTCTTAAGTAATGAAACATGAAACACATTATGTGCAGTCATGGATGCAGAAAATGAAATCATATAAGAAACTGGTTCAATCCTTTCTAGGATTTCAAATGGTCCACAATATCTGGCTACCAACTTGGAATAGTTTCCCAACTTCAAGGAACTTCTATTGGCTTTCACTTTCAAGAAAACATGATCACCCACTTTAAACTCCATGTTGTTCATGTTCTTATTAGCATAAATTTTTTGCATGTCTTGGGTAGCCTTCAAATTCTGCTTAATATTCAGCATTTGTTCTTCCATTTCCTTAAGAAACTTTGGCCCACCACTTCCCTATCAACTGGGTTACATCTTACTGGGGTGTTGCACTTTATGCCATAAAGTGCTTCAAATGGGCTCATATTCAGTGATGCTTGATACCCATTGTTGTAGGCAAATTATACGAAGTGTAGATAATCTTCCCATTTAGATGGTTTGTGCATCACATATATTCTTAACATATCTTCTATCACTTGGTTTACTCTTTCTATTTGTCCATCTGAATCAGGGTGATAGGCTCTGCTGAAGTTTAGATTCGTTCTGAACCCTTTGAATAACCATTTCCATAATTTTGAGGTGAATTTCGGGTCTCTGTCAGACACAACTATCTTGGGAATACCATGCAATCATGCTACTTCCTTCATATAGGTATCAGAAACATTAGTTACCTTGTGAGTAGTCTGCAATGGAATAAAATGGGCAGCTTTCGTAAGCTTATCCACCACCACCATGATGGAATCATGTTGCTTGTTGGTTCTAGGAAATCCTGTGATGAAGTCCATTGTCACCACTTCCCACTTCCACTCAGGAATGGATAAGGGTTGTAGCAACCCTGTTGGGTGCCTATGCACAACTTTAACTTTCTGACACTCCATACATCTGGTGTTGTATTCTGTAGTTTCCTTCTTCATACCTAGCCAAAAGTAATGGCTCTTGACTGTTGCCACAGTTTTATGATATCCAGGGTGCCCAACATAAGGCACATTATGCATTTATTTCAAAATCATAATTTTCAATTCCTAGAAATTAGGTACATAAACTCTATTTTTGTACAGGAGTGTTCCATCAGCTCCCAATTTATAATCTTCCACTTTCTGTAGCAACTTACCTTGTTTTAGCTTTGCCACCAATTCCAGGTACTGCAAATCTTCATTTGTAGGTTCCAAAATTCTGCCTTTAATATCAGTGTCATACATGCTAATGGTTGTAGCATGTAGTTCATGCACTCTTTTGGTGAGTGCATCAGCCACTTTGTTCTCCTTTCCTTTGATATGCTTGATATCAAAGTCGTACTCACAAAGGAATACCAACCATCTACTTTGCCTAGCATTCAAGGTTGACTGATGAAATAAATACTTCAGACTGGTATGGTTTGTCCTTAGTTCGAACCTCCTTCCCATGAGGTAGCGCCTCCATTTCCTTAGAGCGTGCATTATGGCTGCGAACTCCAAATCATGAGTTGCATAGTTATTTTCATGATCCTTCAGTTTCTTATACTCATAACATATTACAAACCCATTTTGACTAAGGAATCCTCCCAGTCCTTCTTTGCATGCATATGCACACACTACAAAATCTTCATTTGGGTCTGCAATCCTCAGGATCGGAGCACTGATTAACAGTTTCTTCAATTTCTAGAAGATTTTCTCACATTATTTTGTCCATTGAAATTTATTCTTCTTCCTTTGAAAGGAAGTGATGGGGTGAGCTACCCTTGAGAATCCTGCAATGAACCTTATGTAAAGCCAGCTAAAAAAATAAAGGATCTGACTTCTGTCACATTCTTTGGTGCTGAAAATTCTCTGATGGCTTCTATCTTCTTAGGATCCACGACTATCCCATCCTTTTAAATTATATGTCCCAAGTAATGGATCTGATTTTGATAAAATGAGCACTTTCTCAATTTGGCATACAGCTGGTGCTCTCTTAGCACATGCAGCACCATATTCAGATGATGTTCGTTCCTTTCCTCTGACTTGGAATACACCAGGATGTCATCCAAAAAGGCTATGACAAACTTGTCTAGATATTCTCTGAATACACCATTCATTAGGCACATAAAAATAGTGGGTGCATTTGACAACCCAAAGGGAACCACTGTGAATTCATAATGACCATACCTTGTTTTGAAGGCAGTCTTGTTGATATCTTCATCCTTTATCCTTACCTGGTGATACCCTGAGCTGAGATATATTTTTTAGAATATCTTGTCATCCTTCAACTGATCAAAGAGATCATCGGTCCTCGGCAGAGGATACTTGTTCTTAATAGTCACTTTGTTCAACTGTCTAAAATCGATGCACAATATCAATGTCCCATCCTTCTTCTTCATGAACAGGACTAGGGCACCCCAAGATGACACACTTGGGCTCTTCGAAATCTATTCAAGTTTTAGTTGAAGCTCTTTCATCGATGGTGTACTCATTATATAGGTATTTTTTGACACTGGAGTTGCTCCAGGCATCAAGTTAACAAAGAAGTCAATATCTCTCTTCGAGGGTAGTCCTGGTACCTCCTGAAATGCATCTTCAAAATCTTTTAATACTGCATGGTCTTCAATATTTGACACCTTATCCTTAGGTGCTTCCTCCAAATGGGTTGCAAATAATTGATAGTCTTTCCTATATCACTTCTTCAGCTACATTGTTGAGATTTCTTTGACAGTAACTACCCTTGGGATTCCCTACACTTTCCTTGGGTTTCCTCCCTCATCCAGGCAAGTGAATGCCTTGTTACGACAGTCTAAGATGGCATGGTGCTGGTCCAACCAATCCATACCAATTAGACAGTCATAGGAACCTAAAGGTAAAATGTTCAATTCAACTCTCGTGCTCAGTCTGTTCATGTCCACTGGACAGGAATTAACCAATTACGTAACATTTCTCTTGGTTCATATAGCCAGCTGCACTAACCAAGATTTTCCATGTTTTCTTCTTGACAATTGCAAACTTTCCACCACTCTAGGATCTATATAACTATGGCTAGCCCCTAAATCAATTAAAATAGTAAAGTCATGGTTATTGATCATACCTTCCACTTCAATCATGTGTGATTGAAACTCAGCTTGTTTGTTTTCTAGGGCTGCATAGATCCTCGGTACTCTACTACCCATGTCCTCCACTGTTTCTGCCTGCTAAACATTGTGGACAGCTCTCACTTTGTCATTTTTGTGGGGGAAATCTATGTACCTATGATTTTCTTTACAACCCCAACATTCCATAGGTGGTTGTCTTGGCATTTGCCCACCTACTTCAGCCTTCCTAGGCTCTCTAAAACATGGTTTTCCTTGAGGGATATTCCTAAAAAATGGTGGTTTGATTCCCTTTTTCCTCTGCTCCCTCTTAAACTTCTTCTTGTCTTCCCAAGATTTTTGGAAACTAGGCTTTTAATTTTTGTTGATCGTATAAGCATTTTTCTCTCCTTATAGTTTCTTCCATAGTTTTTGGGTCATCATACTAGATCTTTTCATTGATGGAAAATGGAAGTCCACTCAAATTACTTTGAATTTTGACAGTCTCATCCTTGATGAAGGGGACATATTTCAACAACTACAAGAATCTTCTTTCATACTCATCAATGGACATACTTCCAAGCTTGAGTTCAAAGAACTCTTTCATTTTCTTGTCATAATCCCTCTTAGTTAAGTACTTCTTTTCAAAATGTCTCTTGAACTCCCTCCAAGTAACATTATTCTCTCTGACGTGTTGTACTTGCACAAGATGCTCCCACCATATGGATGCCTTTCCTTTAAGTTGGTAAATGTAAATTCTTCCCTCTGTATGAGAAGAATAGTTCTGCAGTTGGAAATATTTCCTCATGGCCAGCAGCCATGTCTCATCATCTTCATCTTTCTTGTGTTCTCCATCAAAAGTAGGAGGATTAATCTTGTTCATTTCACCCTTCAGTTCATCTACTCCAGATCTCCTATGCTTTTTGGTAGGAGATGGGCTTGAACTACCGTGTGCCTCCTTATTGGAATGTTTCGGGGAGTGACGATGGTGCCTACTAATGCTTCTTGATATTATTTTCTTCTCAGGGGTCTTGCGACTCCCTATTTTTCTTGAGTCACTCTCCTTATCCAACTTCTTTTCGATTCTTTCCAGAATCTGCATCAACTTTAAGTTGAATTTTCCTTGTTGATCCCTGGCTTTCATCAGATTTTTTTTATCTACTCGGTGAGTCTGGGCATATTTTTGCAATCCTTCAATGATTTTCATCATGTACCCTTCCTTATCTATCTCTTCTCCATGCCCATTGGAGTTCGATCCTTCGACTCCCAAATGGACATCCATTCCTTTAGCGTCTTTCTTTGAACTAGAAGTATTATGTGCCTCCTCCATCCTCTGCTCTCAGTGGAAATTCTCTTTGGTTCTGACACTCGTTGACTTTGCAAACACAGCGTGTAGTCAACCGGAATTTGGCAGGCCATCATTCCTTAACAAATCCCACAAAATTCATAAACCGATATGAATACAGAAAACGTTCATATTTCACTTTCTTTCTGAGATCTTCTCTGCTCTGTAATAATTTTTAGGCACTAACCCCTTTTTCTTAGTCCTCAACCCACGTGATCATGAGTTGTGACCAAGCACTAGTTCAAAAGGTGCTTACTCGAGCCTTCAGCTTTCAGAAATTTTCAAAGCACCCCCCAATAATCTCTCGGAGTTTGAATTACCAAAATCACAAAGTAGGGTGGATCAACGGTCCATGTCTACCCAACATCCAACGGCTGATAACCACTTTGGACTTTCATCATTGGAGTTTTGGGACTTGGGAGCTTTCGGACTTCGAAAGTTCATATCTTCGGGACTTCAAAAGTTCTCACACTTGCTTCCTTCCCATATTTCGAATTCCAAAATTATGAACTTCTTACCCCCAGGCCCACTTAGTACAAATGTCACCAACCTGAGTGGTGGCATGTGGCATGTGGAAAGCCCACATCACCCTTGGCGACATCATCTGGCCCCACCACATCTAATTTTCACTTCGAAACTTCGAGCTTCAGAAGTTTGTGCATCAACACATCCCACTTCTTCCGATCGTTGAACTCTGAAAATACGATATTCTCTTCTGCTTGATCTAATGGTCAAGCTCTTTTCCTCTGATCTACGGTGTAGATCTCCTTTGGGACTTCAAAGTTTCAGGTTTCGGCCTTTCTCTTATCTTTGCATCAAGCTTCGCTGACGTCGCGAAGTCCGAAGGGCTTCGAGGTTAACCCTTCTGCGCTTTCTCCATATCTGACGGTCGTAAAGGCTTTCCTTCCCTTCCTAACAGATCCAATGACCCGAACACCACAAGTGTTGTGATCTCTCTCTCTGTGGCCAAATACCATGTCTGTTGCAGTTTTATAATATCGCTACACCTCTTAAGCTTAGTAACAAGGCCAAAGTAACCTCTTGGCTCTCAGGAACATTCTAAGGTTCGAAGATGGTCCCTCCAGACACAATTTCCACTTGAAACATTGGGTCCAGTGACCACTTATATAGCCCATCCAGGCTCAGCGTTGAAACCTTGGCTCTGATATCGAATTTTGTCTATTTCAACAACAATATTTTATGAACTCTTTCTTCAACTTCCACTAACATAGCCTATCCAGGCTCAGTGTTGAAATCATGGCTCTGATACCAAATATTAACGTCCCCGGCCACCAACAGACCAGGCAACACCACCAACAGGCCGGGCAATGCCACCAACATGACACTTCACAAACATTTGATAATGCTACCCAAACAACTTGGCCATCCAACAGGTCGGGTAGCTCTACCATGCGGAATCATACACATATATATATGACATGCATTTTAATGAATTTAAAATAATTAACACAGAATTACTACTACCATACAGATACAATTGAGGTTAATGGTAGCTCCATGTGCAACGGAACACATGATACATTTCAAGTAAAACAAACATGCATAAAATACATAATTAAGCACATAAATGATACTTATCTTTTAGCTGGAGTAAATCCACCAATTACGTGCAGAACTTCCACAAACCTCTTAGCCTTATACCATGTTTCTCGTCACTCTCCACAGTAGGTCACCCCTGAGCTGGGACTAAACTCCACTAGGAAAGGGAATTCTAGGCTTGGAAAGGACAACAAGAAAGTTGCACAAAACAACAGGAAGGATATTTTATCCCAGGAGCCACTTACGCCCACAACCCACAGACCCTCATTCCCCACACGCCTGCTCCACCCTAGGAGGGTACACCTTCACTAATACAATTCCATCGGCTAGTACAC
>JASDQU010372701.1:0-23988 GCA_032191745.1 Picea mariana
TCAGTAAAACATCACTTAGAGAGACCTATGAACGAGGTAGTTGTTCAAGAGTTCGTCGAACAGGATGCCTTGGTGCAATAACAGGTTGAAGAAGCTCGAGCCAATCTCGAGGCTTTTGAGGCAGAGCTACCCATACCAGAGTGACTCGGGACAAGTTACAGGTGAGTGTTGGGGGCTTGTTGTCCCTTGAACAAGTTTTGGAGATCCTTGGTCATGTTTGACCTCTTTTGGGACTTCAAGAAACTGGTTGAAGGTGGAGCACAAGTCGAAGCAGAGATCGTGGGATCTCGACCCCTTTTTAGGGTATTTTTTGGGATTAGGGCTTATGTAACGAGTATGATATGTCGGCCCATGGGTTTACCCATGTTTAGGCCCATTTTGTAATGTATAAATAGATATCTAGGTGATGCAGGAAGAAGCTAGTGTGCTAAGGGCGATTGGTTGTGGATGCTTTGTGCCAAGTGTAGAGCTAAGTGCAAGTGATTGTAAGAGGCCTGTGTATAGACTGTGTAAGAAGGATTTGTGATGTGACCTAACTCGGGGAAGGAGGATTTGGTGAGGTGCGTCGATCTCATGTCCTATGTGGAGTAGGGTTTTTAGGCTCTGTGCTTGTAGAAGATTGATATAAGATAATAAAGAAGAGAAGAGTTGGTGAACGTAGCCCCACACTGGGGTGAACCAAGTATATCATGTGTTATGATTGCTTTGTGCATTATGGTTGTATGTTAGTGATGTAATTTATGCTTAGAGTTGATATCTTTATGTATGATGCATCTGGTATAATAGCTTAGTTCTTGGTAAGGTGAATGAACGTTAGATTTGATATATCTATCTACGCTAAGTGCTTGAATGTGTTAGATCTTGTTGAATACTGTGTTGCTATGTAATTAGGGTTTGGATATGCAATGTGAATAAGGGTTAAATACCGATGAATGTTAATTTTTAACTGCTTGTTAAAGTGGTGTAATCACAGATTTGTGTCCCAGCTATGTTGCAGACATTTGAGTCCTGCAACCACCCTTGCCTCTACCTCGGGTGAGACTTCATTTGCTTCGCAGGTGTTGCCGAAAGGGCCGGTAGTTAGGGTTTTGTTGGTGCATTGTTGAAGCATTGAACCCTGGGTCTGCCCCTGTGCCAACAAGCATATTAAAAACATATGGGATATCACTAAAGAAGATGGTACTATTATATCAAACACCTCTAATCTGCAGAAGGAGGTTGTGGACTACTTCCAGCATGTTTTTAAAGCTCAGGAAAAATTGGTTATTACAGACTAACTCACTGTTCTAAGGAACTATCCGAGAATGTTTTCGGAGGAGGAAGGAAGTAGCTTAGTTGATCCAATTTCTTTAAATGAAATCTTAAAAATTTTAAAAGATTTTGAGTGCTCAAAAAGTCACGGGTCGGATGGTTGGACTGTAGAGTTATTTTTGGCTTTCTTTGATCTTGTGGGCATTGAGCTTCTAGAGGTAGTGGAAGAATTAAGAAGGCTAGGGAAAGTGTCGGGAGTAATGAATGCTACATTTATTGCTCTAATCCCTAAAAGTTCAAAACCTAATTCTTTCGGAGGATTTAGGCCCATAGCATTGTGCAACCTGGTGTACAAGATTATCACAAAAATAATTGCTACCAGATTAAAAAGTGTTCTTTCCACTGGTATCTCAAAAGAACAATTTGGTTTTTTAGAAGGTAGACAAATTACTGATGCAATAGGAGTGGTACAGGAAGTACTACACCGTATTAAGGTGAAGAATATGAAAGCTATGGTCTTAAAACTGGACTTAGTCAAAGCTTATGATAGGGTGGACTGGGGTTTTTTCAAACTTGTCTTATTATAGATTGTTTTAAGTTTAGAAGCAATTGATTGGATCATGGGTTGTGTGATATCAACAAACTTTGTTGTGTTGATCAATGGGAATCCCACTAGTTTTTTTAATTCTTCAAGGGGTTTAAGGAAAGGATGCCCATTATCTCCCCTAATTTTTCTTCTTATTATTGGAGGATTGAGAAAAATCATACAGGAGAGGGTTCGGGATAAGGAACTTGAAGGTGTGTCGGTGGAAAGAGGACTAAATATTACACATTTAATGTTTGTAGATGATGTAATATTGTTTGGGATTGGTTGCATTGCTGAATGGGAAGTTTTCAAGGAGGTTTTGGATTTATTCTACAGGGCTACAGGGATGGTTTTCAGCTCTCAAAAATCTTTTTTTTTAGAAGCAGGCTGGGATGAAGTAGAGCTTAGTTTGTTGAAGAAAATTTTTCCTTTTGAAGTTAAATTATTAGATTTAAGATTCAAGTATCTTGGATTTTATATTAAACCAAACTATTATTCTAGAGTGGATTGACTATGGCTAGAGAAAAAAATTGAAAAGAAAATATTGTGTTGGAGTCATAGGTGTCTTACCATGGGTGGAAGAGTCATACTAGTAAAAGCAGTACGAGAAAGTATATCGGTGTATTGGCTATCTTTGGAAAAAAATCCCAAAAGTGTACTAAACAGTGTTAGAAGAAGGATGTTAAGTTTTTTGTGGTCTGGTAAAAAAGAAAAGGAAGGTATTCATCTATCTAACTGGAAAAAGATTGCAAAACCTAAAAAGGTTGGTGGTTGGAGCATCAAAAATATTTTTATTTTTGGACAAGCTTTGGCTACAAAAATATTGTGGAGATGTCTTATGTTTCCTATACTTTGGCATGAGGTAATTATGCAAAAATATCTCAAAAATAATATTGTTGAGAAGCGGTTTAGACAAGGGACAAAAAATTGGAATGGTTCCTCAAATTTCTAGAGAGCACTTACCTCTTTGGTAAATATAATTACAGATTGGTTGGTGTGGAAGCCCGGGAGTGGGAGAGATATTAGGATAGGAGTTGATTCTATGGTTGGGTCCCATTCATTCTATAAATTATCAGAGAATCTTAAACCATTGTTAAAGGAAAAAGGGATTACTTGTCTTGCACATGCAGGGATAGATTCACAGGTAGGTATTATGTCTACAAGATGGAAAAAAGGTGAATCTTTAGGTCTAGTTGGAACTCAAAAAGATGAATGGAATAACTATATTAGAGGGTTGGTAAGTGTTGGAATTGAACTAAATAATGAGAATGATAAATTATTGTGTTCTTGGGATACCAAACTGGGTCAAGTCAATGTTAAACTAGCATATAAAGTTCAAATGATGGAGGGTGGGGTAGTAGAACCAAAGTTCTGGTTTTCTGAGATTTGGGGGTGGCAATTACCTTTAAAAGTAAAATTGTTTTTCTGGTTATTGTTGGAACGGAGAATACTTACTTGGGATAGCCTGACTAAAAGGGGATTCTTGGGTCCTAGTATTTGTGTTTTGTGCAAGAAAAGTGAAGAAATTGTGTTACATTTATTTGGGGAATGTAGTTTTATAAAGAGTATTTGGAAAATGATTTCTAAGGATTTAAAACTGGTCAATAAATGGCAAGGAGGACAATTTGAAAATATCCTACTAACTTGGTCTATGAGGAAGGAAAATTGGATAGAAATCCCTTGCTATATTTTATGGGAGGTTTGGAAGCATAAGAATTTAATGATCTTTGAAGATCAGGAAAAAAATCATATTAAAGTTTGTAATTACATTTTACAGGATTTGGGGGAACAAAAAGTCACTCAGGACACAAAATACATAAGGAACGATAAACCTCCTAATCTTGATTGGGATGAGGCTATAGGATTTTTCGATGGGGCTTCACAGGAAAGAGGTTCAAAATGTGGGGTTGGAGCACTGCTGAAGTGTCCAGTTTTGGGCACCTTTAAACTTAAAATGAACTATGGAAAATGCACAAATACCAAGGGACAAATGATGGCACTTTGGGTAATTGTATTATTTTCTTATATTAAACAGGTATCAAGGTTACTATTGGTGGGGGATTCTAAGGTGATTGGTATACTAATGATAATAATCTTCAGGTGATATCTTTGCAGCCCTGGATGAAAAATATTAGAACGTTGAGCAGTTTTTTTCAGAAAGTCAAAGCCCAACATATCTACAGGTCTTACAATAATGTTGTTGATCGACTATCAAAGGAAGCACTTATTTTGGATGAAGGAGTCATTTATTGGTCAAAGGAATCAGATGGACAACATGAAACTTATGAAATAATGGATATCAGTTTTTAAGGTTACTCCATTAATGGATTGTGTTATATTTTGTAAAATTACAGTCAATAGGAGGACATAATTTTTGTTTTTTTGGTTATAGGAATATTATATTAGTGTTGATATATATGATAAAAATATGTAATGGAGACAAAAGATGATAAGCTTTTAGACTCATGGCTACATATTGTATTTTCTGAAAAAAAAGACACGTTATATTTACTAATATAAGAGTTTTTTCTTGTTGTAAAAAAAAATGTATGAGATTAAGTAGGGTTTGAGTAAATATTAAAGATAAATTGTAAATGAGGTAAGTATTTAGTTTTATGTATGAGATTAAGGTTTTGATCTTACTAAAAATTATAAAACTTAAGATTTGAAATTATTTTTAATTACTTTATATGATTTGTAAATAAGGGATTTATATTTCACTCCCTTCATCAACATAGAAACATTGTGGAAAATGAAAACCTATTTTTATTCTCTATGAAGAATGGACGTAAAGACTTGTGTTCTCTGTGTAACCTCTACCCACTATTGATTATCTAGTTCCTTTCTCTATATAACTTGCAAACAAGAAACCACATGACAATGCAGTGGAAAATGAATCTATGTTCTCAATGCACCAATCAATGCTAGGTCTCTAATTCAGTATGATGTCGAGTGCTATATTTTCATCATTGATCTTCGAGGCTTTTGTGCATAATGCAATTCTCAGTGCAACTTCCATGCTCCTTGTTCTTCAATGGCATGTAAGGATGGGTTTGTTTGTTGACTTTGTAAGGCCAAGGAAAGTGCCAGTGGTGGGAACAAATTACACCATGTCAATGCAACAATCATAAACCACCTCTACTCTATAATATTCCAATCAATAAATACCTTATTGCTCAACTAAAATTAAAATTTAATTGATTAACATACCAATGACTCCTTCGGATGCATTGTCAAATGTATGGGCTCCACTTTGCCTAATACTCAATATTCTCAACAATCGACGAAATGAATGGAATGGATTGTGTTTAATGTCTCATTAAAGGATAGTCGTCACAATGTCATTCTTCCTTCAAGACAATGTTAACTCTACAGTTTTATTGATTGGAAACAAGGCAATCATAATTTAAATATAAGCTTGGTCTGGATTGGTTTCTCAACTCCAAGGATGCTTACACAAAAAGTTTTAACTCAACACTTTTATTACAATACTCCAACAAGAAATGGAGTACTCTCCTTCAGTTTTGTAAAGGGAAGGAAGCTTTGTTATTGCCAATGGATAGATCACTTCATTGCCATTTGTTTCTACCAACATTTAATAAAAAAAAAATCACTCTAGCATTGAATAATAATAGGAATGCCTCCTTCAAAACCAACATTACCCAGCTTTGATACAATTAACAGGTGAAAATTCAAACCAACAATCCAAAACTTGAATTCCTCTTCAATTACTCAAGAAGAATGTTCTAATGCCACTCTATATGATGCAGAGCGGGGGGATAGAATATCATTCAATGCATAACAATAAATGGTGTAGCTAGTTTCCAACGCGTAGCTGGAGGGTGACTTCATTGATTGAGGGATGACTATTCATTTCCAAAACAAAGTCCAATGGAGTTAGGAGGCATGGTTGTAGCCTACCAAGCGTAGTCCAATTTTTTTTTAATTGTTATTTCGGCACAAGGGAACTATGTTAGAGACTCTATTAGACAAACATGGGAAGGAAAACAATGAAATTTATAAGATCATGGATAAATGAATCCACAAGATGCCAAACCAACTTAAAATTAGAGATATACCCCATTCAAAATCCCAATAGGGAGAGAGAGGATGTCCACTATGTTGCATATGGTCATATGATGTGCATGTTTTCTTCCTGAAGAAGAGAACAAGGTTGTAATATCCTCTACTTGGAAAAAAAATGTTTGTATAACATGTGGGTAAGAGAAGAGACATTTAGGGCGAGAAATATCCATCCTGCTACGCATCATTGAATGTTGCAGTAGGTAGATTATAGGTCATAGGATCTGAAAGAAATCCAAATCTGATAGCCTATAATCCACCTTTCGTAGCATTCAATGTTGCGTAGTAGGCTGGATATTGTCCATCGACATTTATCTAGTCGAATGTGTCCCCCCTCTAGCATTTTTTTTAATACCCAATGTAATCTCAATAACTATGAATTGTTGGTTTCAAGGGATATAATTATATAATTAGAAATTATTTCATTAATTTCAAAATCCATTTAATAACAACCATGGATCTTCAATTTCTGAGAAAAATGGATGGAGGAGAATAGAGAGTTATTGGCAGTCATTAAATACTAAGGGAGAACAAAATTATGAGTGGAATAACAAAGCTACCACTGAGAATTCCTCCTCATAAACATTACCATACTCAAAACAACACATTAAACATAAATATGAGAAACATATTTCCCACGTAGAATTCTATAGCAGCAAAATCAATAATACCATAAACACAAATATTTTACCTCAGAAATGCAAATGGGAAAATCAGCATTCGATGGTCGCTAAATGTTCTTATTCGGGCAATATATGGTTACAACACAGTAAATGGCTCTTTATGCATCCTCACCTCGTTGGCCAAAATATCCTTTGAGAGTGAAACTACAAGAAGAAATAGGGAGAGTTGGGGTAATGGAAAGGACAACAAGCATGACCTTTCATTTTCCATTCGTCGATATTTTCTCTCCTATTATTATTTTTCTTTTTCATTTAATTGTGTTTTTTCTTCCTCTTTTTTCTTATTTACTTTACATTTGCATTGTCTTGAATAGTTTATCCAACCTTCCTTAATTTCCTAATTTCACTTGTAGGCATTGAATCTTACAACCATTTGCTTGTTTGAATCCATTTTGGATCATTATATTTCACATGGGCGTATTACATATTACATGGATTTGGCCTCAAAATAAAAATAAAGAACTTAGTTCTAACCCTTCTATATTTAATCATTTTCATATTTTTATTCTCTCAATATTAGACTTGGTTCTTTGATCCATTTTGGATCACATTTCCCCATTTGAGAGGCTCTTGGTTCCCACAAAAGAAGGTGGAAGCACATAACTCCCAAGTCCCAAAATTTTCTCCAATTCCTCTTCTAATTCATTAGCATCCTAGGATCAAACAATCCTCCATTATTTCCGAGTAACAATGCAATTAATTTGGGTTGAGTAATAAAAGGCCTTATGCAATCCCGTTTTTAAAGTTGTTTGTTGTTTAAATCTTTGTATGTTTGTCAACACATTTATCTAAAGAAGGGAAACTAATGATGGAGAGTGGCATGCATTTATAACCAATGATTGATCGACTCATGGCACAAGACATCACAATAATGTACAGATGATTCATTGTCAATCAACGACTACCACATAGCACAAATATTTCATCTATGAAGTGATACAATATTTGAAGAGGGTTAATTATCTTTGATAGATTCTACTTTTATTAGTTTGTACATTGTGTTGGTTACTTAGCATAATAATGGAATAGTGGATGTCTTCCAAGCATCGATGTTTGCACCATCAAATACATTTGTGTATAAAGAGAATAACTAGCAATTGCAACTAAAGTTGCAAATAGTACAATGATATAAGGTGAAGAGGTCAAAATGTTTTATTTTTAAATTTGTTCAAGAATTGGAATGGTGTAATCTTAAAATTTTGTTGAGGTAGTCTTAAACTATTTTGTTTCTAACCCTTTGTAGAATAAAATCATTTTAGGAATAGTGAGGCTAGCCAAATATTGGGGAAATGATAGGGATGACAAATCAAGATCTATGTAGATATATATTACACAAGGGTAGGAGATAGATAACAAAAAGGAAAATCCATTTGATTTTCCCCTCGACTATAGGAAAATTGGTGGATAGGGGAATTGAAGGATAATACTTTAGCATGGACAAGACCAAAAAGCAAGTGTTTTTTAGTATAGAACAATGGAAACAAGCAAAGATTTTATGCATAGCCATATACCCTTTAACCAAACAAGATATTAAAATTTATAAAACCCAATAATTACATACATAAATGTAGATAAGATAAAATAAGAATAGCGTCATCGTATCAAAGCACACATTGTTGCATTCTTAGAAGTAGTTATATGAAAGATTTTTTTTAGTGGAAACATCACTGGTGTAATGGTGAAGATCATCACTTAGGTGGGAAGAATCTAGATGTAATTATTTAGATTTAGATGAAATGCACTTTCTATTGAAAAATGTGCATGCAGGTCATTCTATTGGAAGACTTTTCTTAAACTACTAACCTAATTTAAAGTTGCAAAATGTGTGTTTCTCCCATAATAATTAACACCTAATGTTCAATCCATTGAATCCCAATTCTTAGCACAATAAATTATTTCCTTCCACGTTGTATCATTGTTCATAGTCAAAAGTGCAATTATTTTAGATTATTTATGTTTTCAATATTTTATTAGCATTGAAAAATTATGGATGAATCATTCACCAAAAATATCGATTAAAGATTATACATGCAATTATAATAAAAAAAACAACAGGCTCCACTCAAGGACCACTCGATAGCTTGGCACCTTGATAGACTACATGTCTATTGTTGAGTAATTTAATCATCTTAATGGCTATTAGATTCCATATGTTTATTTAATGTGGATGAGACTTGCATACTTGTGCTTAGAAATCGACATGTATCACATGTTGGGTTGTCACAGATGGGTGCAAAAACTGGTAATGGGATCCAAATTTACTGACATTTGGATTTTTTTTAGTCCATGTTATATGCATTGCATTTGCATTTGAATTCACTTGATGTGTCAATGCTCAATCGAGTAATAGTTTTTACCAAAATACATGTCCCATTGTTAAGAGCGTATGGGGCAAGTCATCTAGCAAACTCTACAAGATGATTCAAGGATTTCAACCTCCCTCCTTCATATGCAATTTCATCACTACTTTGTTTATGTAAGTAGCCATGATAGATTCAAACAATATGTTTTTTTGTTGAATATATGTGTATTCAGTAGAGTTTAAACAAACTTATGAATGCTAATACTTCATTCACTCATTGATATTTAAGGGTTGTGATGGATCCATTCTTATAGATGACATGGCCAATTTTAAATGGGAGAAGAAAACTTGTCAGTAAAAAATATTCACTTAGGGGATTCATCATAGTCGACAATAACAAGTCAACAATAACGAACACATGCAACATAACATTTTCATCTGCCAACATTCTTACCTTAGCTATAGAGCAATCTATCTCACCAATCTATATAAGTTGAAAAAAATATTGATTTGATTGAGTTGTAATAGTATTGTAAGATCTTATAAAACAACTCCATGCAACTCTAGTGTGAGTTATAGATATAGGATGAGCTTTGAAGAAGCTAATAATGGCAGTGGGTGGCAAGCATATGATGAAGTGTTATTAGCCTAATTTTTCTCACCTACTTTTTCAAGAGTATTTTCAGTTGGATACATCACTTTAGCAACTTTAGTTGTCACTTCCACCATCTCCATTATCATATGACCTCAATTTTTCCATATGAGTCAAGTCAAACTTCAAAATTCAACCAAAAATTCTAACACACAATAACTAGCTCATTTTCTATGCATGGGATGCACACTAAAATTTTCAAAAACCATGCGTTGGCCCTAAAATAGGAAAATGTGATTGATCAGTAGCTCCATGATAAGTGGTAAATTTGATGAATCACCTTTTCCTTTTAAAATTTTGGTCCAAGATTGAGAAATATAATCAAATTATGTTTGCATCCATGATGCCACCACATCAAGCATTTGGTCTAAAAATTTGAATCGTGTGCATGTGTGGGGATTGAAACCAAGTTGAATTTTGTCATTGGTGGGGGTTTGTTCATGAATCAACACAAAAAATTTGTTTTAGTCTCCTTCTTCCAATTGAACATATTGATATAATCCTTGATATGGCTCTATCATCACCGCAAAGTTCTAAAGTGTTTGTTTCTCACACCCCTCTAATTTATGTGAAAATAGAGCATTCAAAGAATTTTCCATTTGAAAAGAGTTAGATTGTTCATTATACATGAAAGTACTGGAATGAGGAATGTTATTGGGCTCTTTATCAATCTACTAGTAAGAGATCGATCTTCAATTACTATTAGTTATGATACCAATGATTTTCCTTCAAGGAATAAATATGCACTTGTCCACATTTCACTCTTAAGACAATCCTATGAATAACACATGTTCAACAATTCCATCTGCACTTTTTTGTCTTCAAGAATGTCATTTTGCAATAGGATGCATATGTTATAAATATCTTGAAATTGTTCTTCAATATATGCTAATTTTAAATCTTCATCATGAGTTTCATTCTTGAAATCAGAGCAAGGGAGAAAGAACAAAGGATACTCCCAAAGAAATTCCTTTATGTAAAATTCTGAAATGGCACCATCACCTTCAAAATACAATGGCCAATCGGTATCCTTAATGGAAATCTCTGAGATGTCTCCAAGGATTTCAACTTTCATTGGTTTCAGGGGACTGCAGATTGGTGTTAACTTTTTATTGTCAAATCCACTAACATTTGAGATCCGGGAATTCATTTTTTGGCATACTTCATGTTCAACAAGAGGTAAAACATTAAAGGCATGCAAAGCATCAGTTTCATTCTTAAGACAAGAGAGTGAATGGATATCTTTAGCAAAAGTTTCTACAAGGTTTTCCATGAATTCATTTTCCCTCTATTCTAGGAGATGATTAATGAACAAGGGCTCATCATCTTCAATTTCAACATCATCTAAATTTACAATGTCTAATTATATATATGCTTCAGATTCCATGGAGGGAAAGTAATTAAAAGAATGAGGAATATGAAAATCAATCTACGAATCAAATGAATCTAATCTATGATCTATTTTCAAGATTGTTGATTCAGAATTTGGACAACTAAAGGTCATGGTAAGGCAATCGTCATACACAGGCATGCCAAAGGAAAATATAACTAGGTTTGTCAAATAGATTATTAGTTTGTCTTGTCATTGCCTTATGTTGGCACAGGGGTAGACCTAGGGTTCAACGCTTCAACAATGCACCAACAAAACCCTTACTACCATCCCTTTCAGCAACACTTGCGAAGAAGATGAAGTCTCACCTAAGGTAGAGGCAGGGGTGGTCATAGGACAAATATGTCTGCAACCTAGATGGGACATAGATCTGTGATTACACCACTCTAAAAAAGAAATTAGCAATTAGCATTCATCAATATTTTACCCTTATTCACATCGCAGATTCAAGCCCTAATTACATAGCAACACAGTAACCAAATCTAACACATCTAAGCACTTAGCATATGGAAAGAGATCAGATCTAGCATTCATTCACATCACTAAGCACTTAATCTATAATACCAAGTTCATCTAAGCATTCATTACTGAACTAAGCTTAAATTATATGAACGATATAACAACCATAATGCACAAAGCAAGCATAACATAGGATATACGTGGTTCACCCCAACGTGGGGCTACATCCACCAACTCTTCTCTTCTTTATTATATTCTCTCAATCTTCTACAAGAACAGAGCCATAGGAACCCACTCCTCATAGGACATGAGATCTGCAGGCACCTCGCCAGATCCTCCTTCCTCGATCTAGGTTTAAGCACAAATCCTTCTTACAATCACTTGCACTTAGCTCTGCAATTCTTAACACATAGTATGCACAAAGCCTCTAGCTTGGCACTAAGCCGATTCTACTTGGTCTCTTCACTTAGCACACTAGCCCTTCTTACATTGCCTAGCTTTCTATTTATACATTACAAAATGGGCCTAAACATGGATACATCCATGGGTTGACATCCCATACCCGTTACATAAACCCTAAACCCAAAAGTTCCCTAAAAAGGGGTTGAGATCCCACAATCTCTACTTCTCCTTACGCTCCACCTTCGACCAGCCTGCTGAAGTCCCAAAAGAGGTCAAACATGACCAAGGTTCTCCAAAACTTGGTCAAGGGCTAACAAGCCCTCAACACTCACCTGTGACTCGTCCTGACTCACTCTGCTCTGGGTAACTCTGCCTCAAATGCCTCGACCTTGGCTCAAGCTGCTTCAACCTGCTGCTTCGCCAAGGCCTCCTGCTCAACAAACTCCTAAATAACTACCTCGTTCACAGGTCCTTCCAAGCGTTGTTTGACTGCAGTGACTGCTTGTTCTATTTATTCTCCTCATCCTTCAATCTCCTAAAAAATTAGACAAGCTGCATCCTGGACTGGCTAGAGATTCTGAGTCACTTCCATGACTTGGCTCTATATGGCATGGACCTATTGTTGAGTCGTGCATTTTTCTTGGGATATTTTCATTCGCTCGACCGCTGACAAGAGATTCAATTGTGCTTGTACTGTTGTTTCTTGTTACTTTGCTTCCTGGAGCTATGAATCCAATGTCTTTAGTTCAGGGTCATCGGTAAGGCGCTCATAATTCTACTCACTTCGACTGCTAAGTTGTTTACATTCCAAGGCTAATGCCTTGATTCTCTGGGCTACACTTCGGGCGGTTTCTTCTCATTGGTCTCGCACTTCCTACGGAGTTCTTGGTACTGCTTGCAACTCCAATTCTGCTACTCTCTATTGAAGTTGTTGGATGGATACAGTAAGCTTCGCTACTTGAATCTCCATTGGGTCTTCTTCTATCTGTTCCAAGTCTGTCACAGAGTGAAGTGCTCTATTGAATACTTCTTTAACTCCAACCTGCTCCGTGAGCAGTTGTTCTTTCTCTTTCTGGATATGCGTTTTATCCTCTTAGAACTTGATTTGGAGGTCATCCTTCTCTTGTTGTGCAACTCAGTGTTGCTCTATGAATTCCTCTTGTGCTTGTTTCAGGGCCACCGTGGCCTGTTCTTTTTCTTCCTGCATGCAACAAAGGCGAACTTCAGTCACATCAACTATTCTGCGGAGTTGGGCAGGCTCATCTCCCAACACTATTTCTTCTTATGGTGAGGGCGCAGTGGACACTGTGTGGCTGGAGTGAAGGGCTTGTTGTACCTCTCTCAGCTCTGCTTCAATTCTTTCGTACATGGTTTCTTGTTTTGCTTCATTTCTCTGCAAAATATGTTTTGAGGCATCTGATACAACTGCGATAATGAAGTCGAAGTCATCGACCATGAGTACAGTCTATGGCTTCATCTTACTAGCTTTGGACTTCTTCTGTGATGTAGGTTTCGTTGGGGAAACCTTTCTTTTCTTAGATGTCTCTGCCTCTTCAAGGGGGTTCATAGGCGGTGTTACTTCACCCTGCTTCTTCTTGTCTTCTTCCCCTTCTTTCTCTTCTTTGTCCACTTCGTCATCTCCTCCTCTTTTAGGTGAATCTGATGCAGTTTCTTCTGGTGTGCTGTGTATTTCCTGTACATCTTCTTTATTTTTCTTCCTGCTACTGATGGGTGCATCATACTCTTCACAAGTAACCACCAGAATTTCAATGAGGTCGGGGTCAGATAGTTCTACGTGGTCAACTAGCACTAGGAGTTCTTCAGGCCACTCCTTGGTGATTTCCTCCATGTCCTCCTCGGTGAGATCATAATAGGACCAAATCTCTTCTTTATGTTTCTCTATGCACACAGTAATATATATAAAATTCCTATCTGCGCGGAACTCCACAACTGGTCTGAACCTGTCCAAGGTGTTTGGCGTCATACAAGGGAAACACTCAATAGCCCTCATTAACTGCAGGTAGTAGGTATGGAACACTGCGTTCAACTGCCATTGTTTCCCCATATCACTTGAATACCATAGCGTGGTGAACTTCGTAGCTAGTGGCTCGAATGGCTCAATGTCAGGGAAGGTCACTCCTTCCAGCATCTCCCAAGAAATAAATGTGATGAGGATTAGTAGCTAGCTAAAATGGAACTCATAGCCCTGATCCTAAGCTTCACATCAGTCCTACTCTAACTGGTTGACGAGGTAACTCTCCCAGTTCATTTGTAATCCTTCCACGCATTTTTCTGCGAGGTCAACAATGAACCCCGTGACCTGTGTGGGTATGTTCTTCCTTACTAGCTTACCAGCAATCAACTGGCAGGCTAGGTGCACTGCACCATTCTGGATGGAGGCTACCTTGTAGCCTCGCTTCCCCTTCTCAAAATCGCCATAGGTGTCTTTAATATTTTGTGCCAGAGCGCGATCTGCAGCCTTCCCTAGATAAAATCCTTGTGGGTCTGGTCCTTGCATGCTCAATCCGATGATCATATGGATTAGAACTGGATCGATGGTGATACGCCTGTCCAACCATAGATAACCACCATGGAAGCACGACAGCAAGAGATTAATTCATGCGTTAACCTCTTGATGTCTTCTGGAGTGTGGTATCTTCACCACGTTCAAGATAGTGGATCTCGCGATGTCCATAGTCCACAACTGGGAGATGATCTTCAACTTCTTCCCCTTGGTCTTGGTCAAATATTTGTGAGGTGCAAGCATGCCATAGCTCTTGTAGTCTCCTAGGTTATAGTCACTGATCTTCAAGGTTGGAATCCTCTCCAACTATGGTTTGACTACTTGTATTCCCTTCGGGAGGTACGGAGTGATGACTGTGTAGTCGAAGTCCCTTGGGACACTATCGCGACTCACCACACCGGCTAGGGGTGGGATGTAGTTGGGCAGGATGGATGGGATTAGCTTCGCATTCACCAATTCATCACGATGCTTGGTTCTTTTCTCGGTCATAGCTTGGGATGGTCTAGATCCATGAGCAGTCGACGGGGATGCTTGCACTCCTCTCGTCAATGAGGCTTGGATGTCTGCGGACATCACCTTCTCGGCCATGAGGTCTATTAGAATATCTTCGACAACTTTTTCTGCTGCGCTAATTTCATCCGACATGCACACTCGAGATCTGATATCTCAGGTCAGTGAACAATACTCAATGTAACATAATGTATGGCAAGGTCTTAATGATCACTGCATGAAATCAACTAGTTCTATGTGGGCTCGGATGATCACAATTGGCAAAAGTGTTCTTGGTGCAACGCTCGTCGGGATAAATAGATATTATCGTAATGGACTCTTCCAACGGGCAGGAATGCCTCAATCAATGTAGTTCCATCCGTTATGGTGAGGTCCCAATGGTCCAAAGGTGAACGTTTCGGAAATAACTATGTTTCTATCCATTCTAGAGTGTCATTTTAATGGTCATAATTCCTCCAACGGTAATTTTGTTTTGTCATGGTGAAGTGCCAATCTATGTTGTACTAATATTCTAACGAAGTTCAAGTTCTGGAAAACTTCCTTCTATGAAGTCTTCCCTGGAACTTCTTGCAATTTTTCTAACTTTGCTCTCTTCTTACTGAGCTTTCTGGCCTTCTTTTCTGTGATCTGAATCACTGGTTTCCTCTTTCCATTATCATTCTTATCTCCTCTTGGCATGATAACTTCGCACTATGGAGGGTCTTTCATAGGGTTCAAGGGTAATACTTCTTCTCTTTCTGGGGTAGGTGCTCTACTCTCTTGTTCAGACAGGTGTCCCCAGTCTTCCCGTGTCCTTTCAACTTCGACATCCATATCTTTGGTCCTTAGTAGATTTGACTGGTTCTCTTGTTCTCCCAGTAAGTGCACTATTCTCCTAGCCATGAAATCTCTTAGTCCTTGATTTTTTTGTTCTATATCCTCCTCTTCTTATTTCCTTCATATCTGATCTTTCTTAATCCAAGTCTTTCCTAGCAAGATAGCAAATGGGGCATTGTTCTCAACAAATTTAACGATCTCGAATTCTTCTTATGTCAAAGTGCCATGAGCACCCATAGATGTATGGGTAATTATTCCACATAGGGTTATCCGCTTTCCTCTAAATAATCCTATTCCTCCTAATGAAGGAACCGTAGCAGGCTTTCCCAAAATTTCCCAAGTTCTTTCTGTCACGATATTCACCTGTGTTTCCTCATCCAAGACACAGTCTATGTCAAAGTATCCTATTCTTGTTTCTATGTACTCTTTCTCTTTTAAGACCTCTGATAAGTTGATATATTTTTTATTGTTCAAGGTCTTTCATCTATAGTAATATAGTCTCTGATTCTTTCTGGGGTTCTATCATATCCTTAGTGTCTTGGCTTGTCTCATAGTTTTCTTGTCTCATATTCATCTTTTCAACTTTTGCAATCATTCCAGGGCAATCCAAAACTTCATGATCCATAGCTTTACAACAAAGACAACTAGGACCTCTACCAAATCATTCCTTAGCAATATGTCTCAGTATTCTGCAACTATAGCAAAGAGTTAATCCTCTCTTTCTTTTAAACGATCCCCAACCTTTCCTGTATTGTGCACTGGGATCACAGTAACTAACCCGCAAAAAATTCTTTCTAGGATCCTGCATCCATTTGTTAGTCCAAACATTCTTTATATGTATAGGAATAATATATCTTTCATTATTTCTATTAGATCTCTTCATATCAACTCTTCTTTCTTCTAGTTGTACCCTAGTTTTCAGATTAGGACCAAATTTATTAAACATACCTAAATAAATTCTTTCAAAATAAAAAAAATTCATTTATCTTGCCTTTATTAGAGCACAAAGCTTCAAGATCTTACCTCTTTTCTTCAAATCAAACTTCTCTTATTAGCACAGAGCTTTGCAAGTTAAGTAGACTACTGCGCACTAAAGTAGCATATCTACGCACGAAGTTTTCTCTTTTCTTCAGTTCCCGACAATCATAGTTTTTGGTCCCGGCAACAAAACCATTTGTTGGCATAGGGGAAGACCCAGGGTTCAATGCTTCAACAATGCACCAACAAAACCCTAACTACCGGCCCTTTCGATAACACCTACGAAGTAGATGAAGTCTCACCCGAGGTAGAGGTAGGGGTGGTCACAGGACTCAAATGTATGCAACCTAATTGGGACACAGATCTATGATTGCACCACTCTAACAAAGAACTTAGTAGTTAGTATTCATCAGTATTTAACCCTTATTCACATCACAGATTCAAGCCCTATTTACAGAACAACACAGTAACCAGATCTAACACATCTAAGCACTTAGCATATGGAAAGAGATCACATCATTAAGCACTTAATCTATCATACCAGATTCATCTAAACATTCATTACTGCACTAATCCTAAATTATATGAATGATATCACAACCATAATGCACAAAGAAAGCATAACACAGGATATACGTGGTTCACCCCAGCATGGGGCTACGTCCACCAACTCTTCTCTTCTTTATTATCTTCTCTCAATTTTCTACAAGCATAGAGCCACAGGAACCCACTCCTCTTACGACAGGAGATCTGCGCGCACCTCGCTAAATCCTCCTTCCCTGAGCTAGGTTTAAGCACAAATCCTTCTTACAATCACTTGCACTTAGCTCTACAATTCTTAACACATAGTATGCACAAAGCCTCTAGCTCCACACTAAGCCAATTCTACTAGGTCTCTTCACTTAGCACACTGGCCCTTCTTACATCGCCTAGCTTTCTATTTATAAAATGGGCCTAAACATGGGTAAAACCATGGGCCGACATCCCATACCTGTTACATAAACCCTAAACCCAAAAGTGCCCTAAAAAGGGGATGAGATCCCGTGATCTTCGCTTCGCCTTCGACCAGCATGTCGAAGTCCCAAAAGAGGTCAAACATGACCAAGGTTCTCCAAAACTTGGTTGAGGGCCAACACCTTATAATGAGTTTGTGATCTGTGTGCAATTTTTTTTTCTCTGTCTTATTTCGCAAGATGAAAACTTCATTACACGGAACCTTAAACTGATCTTTAAGCTTAGTAAATTTTGATGCCTTTGATTAATTTTCAACGTGCTTTTCTTCTTTAGAAACAAAAGGAAATGGGTTTAAGGGGCACCTATTTAAATATTTTTTAATACTTAGAGTTGTTTCATAGGCTTCAATGAAATATATTATTCATTTTCATAAAATAAACATAGCCATGGTTTTTAGAAGTGTACATGACAATATTCACCTGAATAGGATGTTAATAGGTGGAGAGATGATTTTGGGTGCATGTCATTATGCTTCCACCATGAGAAGAAAATGGGGCATGGGGCAAGTGATAGCATGTGGAGGTATCAAATGTAAAACGTGGGGAGGAGAGATGACAGGGGAGGGAGAACGGGACTCCTCCCAACAAAAATGAGCACGATGGTCTTGCAAGCAAAGGATATGAAGTGGTACAGGAGGTGGTTAGCCAAGAATGCTGAGAGGAGGCACGATCAGACAAAGAATGATGTTGTGAATTTTAGGGTAGATCATTTCTTGACAAGGAGGGGAATAATGATAGATAATGAAGGTCACATAATTAAATATAGGTGTGCTTGTATATATGAGAGGCAATGATCTAGTTCAACAAGTTGGTGATTTTCATGGTTTCCAAAAAGTGAGAATCATGGAGTTATGACCTTAAGTCACCCTCGATGCTCTCATAATCTTTTCAATTTCAACTATCGCTTAACTCTGGTGTATTGTTTATCTTCCTTTACATGATTTGGGGGGTGATTCTTGGTTTATACTTTCAATAGTGAGGGCGTCTGTCTGTAGAGTTGGTTTCTGGATGGTCTGTGGTGTAGTAGTGGGAGTAGGCTAAACAACTCTTGGATTGTTTGATGTCTATCACTTGATGAGTATTAGGTTTACTACAAGGGTTGTCATTTTCCTATTGGAGAATGTATAATTATGGAAATATGTCAGATGGATCAAGAAAATGGGGGAGAGGGAATAAGAGGAATGGTGAAGGCTCTGCATGAAAGGCCCCTTCGACAAAGAAATCTCAACCGACATCTAAGGCCAAGAAAGAGACAGGGAGGTTGAGCACTTGCACATCTCAGACTCGAAAAAAGTGCAATTCGAGGAGATGGAAAAAATAGTCCACGGCACACAATAGAATATATCAAGTTCCTAGCTCTTTGAGGAAGTAAAACATTGGATGATAGACCTAGGGTAATCTCGAACTAGGGAGACTAATTATTTCGGGATTGTATATATTTATCGGATGTTCAAGGCCATGATAGCTTAGGCCATGGAGAAAAAACAGGAGGAGTAGTAAGAAATCATGCACACTAGCCAGATCTTTGAAGGGAAACTTGAGGCGGTGTGTCAGGCAGTCTTTCAGATATGGATTATAGTCACTCTGCTAGCAGAAGAGAAGACAGGTAAACATAAAGTTGAGGACTCAATTGGTTTAGTGGGAACCCAATCCAACCCAATTGAAATCAATAAATACTCCCAACAATTTGGGGCAGCCGAGGAGGAGGTTGGTGAGGAAGACATTTTGTTGGAAGTGGTAGTTTAGGAAAGTCCACATTCTCCTACTACATGATGTTTACTTTTATTTACAGTGTTTTTTATCTTACATTAGTAGTCACATCTGGATAGATATGGAGTCTTTTTTTGGGTGTAAATCACAACATGGAAAACTCTAAACCTCTTAATCAAACATGAAAGAATAATGCTAGTAGAGGCTCTGGTTTCCTCCTAAGGCAAGCCTCTACTAGGAACAACTCATCTTCTTACCATGATTATTCTCAATGCCTTTTTCCATAGTTGAGGCACCATTCTTCATGGTTTTTCTCAACCTATTCTTTCCCATTAAAGAGATTTATTTTCATATTTCAATACCTATTGTTCATAGGGAGGAAATGGATGCACTTGTCATACATCTCCTTTCCTAAACTTCTTGAATGTCTACATAAAATTATGGGACCACATACTAGACATGCATATTTTCCTTTTGTTTGAAAACCAACAAGATATAGAATAATGTTAATAGAATACCAAAATATTAAAAAAGAATAATTTAATTAATAGAGGATATGTAGAGTTACATTGTAATTTACATACCACAAAAATGTGTCAACCCCAGTGCATCTTGAATTGTCCATGTAAGTATTCCATGGAAATGAAATTATTTTTGGTCTATTGGTTTGGATATGTCATACATAGTGATGCTATCCCATAATTTTAAAAGTTCATCAATAAGAGACTCAAGAAATACATTCATATATCTAACTTGGTACTTTGTTTGAAAATACAAATAATTAATTCTTTGTACATATAAAATCTGTAACAAAAAATAAAAAAGAATTATTATGTTATGAACATTCTTAAAAATAAATCCTTGAAACAATTAATGCCAACAATATGTGCTCCTATTTATTAACATCCAAGGAGGAAGGTTATTGTTTATAACAAAAACTAGCCAAAGTGAATAAATGAATGAATTATGGGGATATGATGAAGAACCTTGCAAGGCACCTTATTTGTTACCTGATCAATTCAATATCTACTAATTCCACATTAATGGCACTCAAACATTTTTACATGTTGTCCATAATATATTATGTGATTATTAGGACATGTGTCAATTGTGTGATACTCTATTCCTACTTGTTTTTCATAAGGGCACACAATTCTCGATATGTGCAAGGTAAAGTATTTGACGGTGGTAGGAGAATATCACCCAACAATCTACAAACAAAATTAAAAATAATAATATATTGAATAGTGGATATTAAATCATATATATTGCAATCATAATAACATAAAAAAACCTATATTTATATAAATAATTAGCTTGCATACCTTAGGATCTATCACATACATGTGCTTCGAATACCATTCATAACATTCAATTTTAATAATAAAATGTTGTGATGGTGTTGTTGCGTTTGGTCGCAGCAACTAGGGTTTAACCATGGACGCTCCCAACTCCCTGCATTTGTATAGTCTGAGTTCTAGGGGTTTTCTTCCCTCGTCAGCCATGGTTGTGGTCTCTTCCATTTCTGTTGACGTCCCGATCAATGGGGCCATTCCCTCCATTTTTTTGTGCAGGTTGTGCATGATTTTTCAGGTTTTCCTTCTAGTGTCTCTTTTTGGGAAGTAGTCTAGAGGGATTCCACTCCCCCTTCTTCTTCTCTTTTGGTTCAAGAAGCCATGACTCTCATCATTCCCATGGGACATGATACTAATGATGAGGAAGAGTACTACATATCCATGAGTTTAGTCTGTCACTTCAATGGTTTCTGGCCAAAGTAAGAAGATCTCAATAGTTGGATCTCTACTACCTGGATCCCAATCATGCAAAAGGAAGCTTTCATTCATCCTTGTGAAAAAGGATTCTTCATTGTTGACTTCGACATTGAGGAGGATAGGGATTTGATTTTTAACTCGAGTCTGTGGTTTTGCAGAAACTCAGGTTTGTGCATGAAACCCTAGACTCCTTCTTTTAATCTAGTGTCTGACATTCTCTCCTCAGCCCCAATTTAGATGAGACTCCCTAATATGCCCTTTGATTTTATGGGTTTACCCTCTCTTGAAACCATCGGTTCATCTTTAGGAGAGTTCCAATTTGCAAGCCATGAAACTACGAGGCACATCACATCTAAATTTGCCCGCATCTGTGTGGAAATGGACTTCAGTAAAGGGTTCCCAATTGAATTTATTCTTACTAGTAAAAAATATTATTGGTCTCAGAAACTAGACTACAAGAGAGTTTCTTTGCGTTGCAAATCTTGTTTTGAAACAAGACATCTTGCAACGCAATGCCCCTAAGGGTCTAGGAAGAATAGAAAGTATTGGAAATCCAATTGGTGAGTCAGATATAATGACAAACATAAGGTAATCTCAAAAGACAACAAAGAACCTCCAAAATATAGTGAGAATCCTTCTCAATCAGATCCTCTTATTCAACCAACTCTGTTATCTCAAGAAATGTGACAAGAAACCACTCAGAAACCAACGAAAGGGGAATCTTTCCTTTAGGACTTAGAATAGGGACTTCGTAACCCACAATCCCCTCAACCATTGGCATGTTGGGAAGATCAGGCTAAAGAAGTTGAGGTACTGGAACAAGAAAAAGTAGAAGCTTCAGGTCAAGACAATCTAGGAACCACATGCACCACAAATACCCCAACAACTACAAATGAAGTTTGGACGATAGTAGGAAAGAACAAGAAATCGAAAGTAACATCACAACCAATGGTAACATGAAGTCAGGCCTGAAATTCAATCAAAATGATGGGCTCTTCCCCAACAGGTTGATTTAGATGCAATGTTTCTCCACTTTTGTCCTCGAAGTCATTTTCCGAGTGTATTCAGTAAGGTTGTTCTATGTGAAGTTTGTATTTGAGTATTTGAAACAATCATTTATATCTTGGAGTAGTTGTCTATTTGAGGCCCTGGATTGGCCCAATTTTTCTTACATTTTCAAAGTCCTTTGCGAGCTTCAACCACAACGTTTTTGCTATTACAAATTTGCCAGTTTTTGTTTAAAAACAAAAATCAAGTTTACCAACAACAACATAGCAAAGAGAATAATTTTGTTTAGTCTCTGTATGGGGGATTTTGTGTCGTATAAATAAGAGGTACATCATGAATATCATCATATATCTCATCTATATGTGATTTCTCATCCATGGAAATAAAGGTGTCATGGATCAACCTATTTATCTCTTCATTCTAATTAATATCAATGTCATTTTTTTCTATAAGATTAGCTTCAATTCTATAACCCTCACCATCTCTAGTACAAATTGCAGCATTATGAATTCTAAGCATATGGGATTTTTTCTTTGTAATTAAAAATAAATAATATAATTAGTATCTAAATATTAAAACATTTAAAACTTACAAAAAAAAAGACAAAAAACATGCTTATCTCTCTTACCAAGGGGAAATATCCGGTTCCCCTTTCTAGGTGTTGATGCTCTAACCAATTTTTTTTAGTTGTTGACATGTTAATTATTCCTCTCTTTATGCCTTTGCATTTCATTAAGGGTAACATTTACCACCATCAATATTAGGAAGTTTGGGATGATTCTGAGATGGTTTTTCACAATTGCTTGTATACACTAAATAATTGCATTCATCAAAATCAACGTCCACAATGAGATCCAATGCTTCTTTGATTACATCATTTATATAAGTCAACTAATCGGTGCAAATGCACCAACACCCGAGTTAGGGTTATTTGACATTGTTTTATATTTTTCAACAAAATATTGACCAAATAATTAGTATACATTCAAGGAATTTCACAAATAGAAAATTCAAATGGTGTATTTACAAATTTTAACTTAATAAATTTTTTATCATGGTATAAAAATTTACATGTAGTATTATGTCACTTAATCCTGACTCTTTAGAAAAAATAGGGTTTCTTTATTTCATGCTACTTTCTTTTAAAATGTGGAAAAAAATTCTATGAGTAGATGAGTCAAAAGTATAAAATATTCATTGGCCAAAAAAATTGTTCCACAAAGGTCAATGAATCGACATTAGGATGATTGACAAATTAAAAATGTGATTATGGACACTTGATGCCAATTAAATGATGTAATACACATTGGTTAATTGACATTATTCATTTAATGTCAACCAACCAACATTTTGGTGAATAAAATGTTAAAAACAAGACAAATTTCACCCATGATTTTTTATGTTAAAAATGTTTTCTCAACAAACGTTGATTCGAACATCAGATTTTGACCCCAAAAGTAGTAGTATATGTACTAGTGTGCACTATGAACTTATATGCACAATGTTTTTACTTCTATATGGAGCATCGTGAAACCTATAAACATTTTTTTTTAAACTACCAAACACAAATGATACACTCTACAATAGCAACACACCAATATGTAATTAGTGTACAGTGTGCACTGATGTTAATAGCCTATTTTTGCTCACATATCTTTTCATGAGTACTTGAATACATCACTTTGGTAGCTTTAGCTCTCATTTCCATCATCATATAACCTTAATATTGTCATCATGATCCAAGTCAAACCCCAAGTTTGACCAAAAGTCATAGTGCAACATTTAGCTAGTTTTCCATGTGTGGCATGTGCTCTAAATTCTCAAAAAACTACGCTATGACCATAAAGTA
>JASDQU010372702.1:8945-19121 GCA_032191745.1 Picea mariana
ATTTAAATAATTTCTTTTGTATTCACTTTGAATTATAGTACACTCATCACTTCACTTTATTATTTACCTTATAAAAATCTCTTAAACCACTTTGACTACTTTGACCTTTTGGGGCTTCTAGATGACTCATGAGGGTTCTCCAACTTCACATGGCCATAACTCTCTAACTGTGAGGAGTTATGTGATGTTCCACATACCACTGGAAATGGCATGACATGTACTATACATATAGAATAGTATTACCTGCAAATATATCAAAACGCATACCATTATCCATCAAACAAACTTGGTTCCATTACCCAAACATGGGTTCTCCAACTTCCTTCAAGGGTTGACATCAATGAAAACCAACCTTAATCAACAATAACTACAGAGAAAGAGGTTGAGATAGAAATCAAAAAAGAAACAAAGGAGGAGACCATGATAAGGGTCATGAAGATTAGATAAACCAAAGAAACAATGGTGGTAACAATCACCAACAAACTAGGAAATTCAAGAACAAGAAGACCGACCATTATCATGGGAAACTAGGTCACTTTGAGAAGGCTTACTGAAATAAGATTAGTGACCTTTAGGAGAAGGTTAAAAGTTTTGAAGGTGAACAAGGATTGCATAATATACTATGCTTGTTCACATCACATGGGTAAGAAGGATTCTTTATTTTCCTCTTTGAGGGAGACTAGAGAAGAAAGGTTATTCATTATAAAGAGTTATGCACTTATTATTGTCGGTAGTTTTGTTGGTAGTATTAGTGTTTATTGTGAGGATGGTGTAATTTATGATATTTATGATGGGTATGTGTTATATTATTTGAAAAATTGATCCCATGTACTATACATTGATACAAGATAAAAGGGGGTCTAGGGGGTGCTTAGCACCCCCTAGTTGGGAGGGTTGTGGGGGTTTTTGGGTGGGAGCCCTCGAGAAAAAAAATGGTCCATTTTTGGTAGTTTTTTGCATATGTTTTTGCCATTTTTTGGCATATGGTTTTTGCTAATGGTTTTCTAATTCCCGTTAAGGAATTAGGGTTGACTAATCTAGGTCAATCGATTAGGGGTTTGGATGCCACATGATCTTATATGTATATTGTATTGTAAACAATGAATATGATGAATAAATGATTAGAGGTGCAACTCTAAACAAGTTTGTTAGTTTTCCTCGATTGGGTTTCCAGGGTAAAAATCTATGTGTAATGTGTGTGTATGCCATTGTATCTTTTCTGTTTTATTAAGAATCTATTTGCAGTAATTAAGTGTACAAGGTTAAAATCTACAGTTTACCATGTACCAAATATTACTGCCAAACTATTTTTTGTACCACAACTCACCTAAGTTGGTAATAAAGTCAAATTTTGGCCGAGCAGGTTTGTTTTGAAAGACATTAACAATCGATGTTGCTGCTAAGAGTATTATTCACTATGCTTATTTATGTTATCGTGTCTCTCTTCACTAAAGTCCTTATTGCAGAAACCCTAGAACATATTTCAAAATTAGTTGACTAGGAGACCATAAATCTTATTAATATTTGTCTTACTTCTACTTTCTTTGGTTTCAAAGATAAATTCTATCAAAAACTAAAGGCATAGTGATGGGATCATCCTTATCCTCTATGGTGGAAAAAATATTCAAGGAACACTTTGAATCATTAACTCTCAATAGGTTTCATCTCAAACCCAAATGTTGGTTTCATTTCATGGATGACACCTTTGTCATTTGGCCCCATGGCCATTCCTTCTTTACATCATTCTTTAACCATCTTAATTTCTTATCTCCCAACATAGAATTTAACATGGTAACCCAACAAGATACCTTGCTTCTATTCTTGGATGGTCTAGTCATCCAACATATTGATGGTACCCTCTCCCACCAAGTATATTAAAAAACACTCATTAATAGATATCTTCACACCAAAACCCACTACCACCTTGCTCAAAAAAAAAATTCTTAAAAACCTTATATGTAGAGATGCCTGAATGTGTAACCTCTATCACCTCAAAAAGAAATATCCATCCTCACTACTGCCCTGTAGGCCAATGGTTATTTTATCTCTCAGATCAATAGAATTTTCCATTATGTTCTCCATCTAAAAACTAAGAACCCCCTCCCTTCCTCTTCTCCTGAAGGCCAAATTTCTCTCCCTTACATTCATGGAAGCACTGATCATATTTCTAAGGTCTTAGCCAAAAAGAATATATGAAATTATTTCAAACTTCACAAAATTCTTAAGCATTTTTTTAGAAATGTCACGGAGAGATCTAACCCTATTTTAAATCAATGTGTTTACCAAATTCCTCGTTCTTTTGGAAAATCCTATATAACCCAAATGGTAGATTGATTTAAACCCACCTCAAAGAACATATTTTATGCAGTTCCTATGGCCTACAAATCAAAGTCACATGGTGAAATCACTCACAATAAACTACAATCTCGAAATGTATTAAATAATAACATGCATTCCACACACAATATGTTATTATCAAACAAAATTATGACAAATTATTTCACCACAATCTCTACAAACTTTATGTGCATAAATGGTAAATTCTCTTAGTCCTCGTTATAATCACAGAGCCTACGTACAATTCTCTAGATCCCATAACAACAAACACTACAAAAACCCCAAACCAAAGAGATTCAAGGGCCCTTTTTTCATTCACAAACTTCATATTCATGCTTGAGCCCATTGGATTTTGGCATTTCAACTACCCTAAATGTTAGAATTTGAAATAAGACCCTTTGTAATCTAGGGTTTACAAAAATTCATTAAAATTGTCAAATTTGCATTAAGTTCTCAAAATTTCTAAGTCTATGGTTAAATGATAGTATAAATCTACACAGGAGGGATTAGAAAATTCAGTCCAAAATTTGCATTGGTGTCTATTTGAAAAAAGTGGGACTTGATGTCTGATTATTTTCACATTGTCGACAAAACCCATGTCTTATATTTTAAAATTCACCTCCATTTGCTTGTATCAAATTTGCCAAGTCAACAACTTATGCAATTTTGTTTAAATTGACCAAAAATGTCGAGGTTCACTAAAATGCCCACCCAAGGTTCATTTCTTGGCCAAATTAAGTGATTCAATTTGGATGTTTTGTATTTTATAATTCTTCACCCTTCTACATTTTCATATTTTCAATTTGTGATCCAAATTTTATGAACAAAACGAAATGAATACAGATTATTATTAAAAGATGGTTAACATAGAATAACAGAGATACAGTAAAACTAGTTTCTATTCAATAAGGAAATAATTTGAAACTGTAAAATGCAGCAGAAAATAAGCTTGTTGGAATGGTGGCGGCTTATCTCTAGACAATAAGCGTGAATGCCAAAACCCTAGACATCCAAAAATCTAACCCTAGGAGTTGAAGCGCCAAAAGTCATGTGAGCCTCGTTGGGGTAAGTTAGTACATCAACTTCTCGGGGTCGTAACTTTTGCATACAATCTATGTTTTAGGTGCACGATAGTCCGTTGGAAAGGTCTATCCAAAGAATACACATTTTGTCGTCATAATTTGACTTCGTTTGTATTTTGATTGTGGTGATCCCTAAAAAAGTTGTTTAGGGCCTCAAAATAGCCCCAGAAGTCAGGGACCCGAAAACTAGGAAAAAACTGCCAAAATGAACCAGTTGGAATAGGAGGGAGGCTACCAAAATCCATCTATGTCAATCATTCCCCCATAGGAAGCAATGGTCTCTATTGCATTGAGTTCCCCCATTAGATAAGGAAATTTATATTCAATTTATCCCCTAGTGAGCCACTTTCCTTGGTGCAAGAGATGCCCTACTTTAAAAACTCGATAAAGTTGGATCCTTTGTTGTCGAGTGCCCTTGACATGTGTGTCCATAGTCTGATCACAGGATACATGTTGCATGCAGTCAAGGTTGAGCTCTGTTGGTGTCAATTGTTCTGCTATCTCTGAGGTGTCCAATAATGGTGGGAAATATGGATGAAGGAGAGCCACATTGAACACTGGGTGCAGACCAAGGAAAGGGGGAATGTTGAGCTCAAAAGCATTGTCACCCACAGCCTTGGTGATGGTGTAAGGTCCATAATGGAATGGGAGAAGCTTCTGATGGGGTATTGTAAGGAGTTACTTCTGCAAGTGAAACCAAAGTTTGTCTCCCACCTGAAACTTATGTGGCACCCGATGTTGATCATGGCATTGCTTGTACTTGGCATTGGATTTTTGTAAAATATATTTATCCTATTGGCGGATGTGTTGGATCCTCTCAATGAACTGGGTGCCTTTTTCAGCTTCAGTTGGAGCAGGGGATGAGTCATTTGAGGTGGCCACAAGGGCTAGTGCAACATCCATGGGACCCAATGGTTGTAATCCTAACCCCACCTGAAAGGGGTTGTGGTCGGTTGAGCTATGTAGGGCTTGGTTGTAGCTATGCTAAACATAAGGAAGACTCTCATTCGTGTGAGGGTGCTTGTAATTGTACATGCACGGGATATGAAAGATCATCTGATTGACGACCTCAGTTTGGCCATCTGTCTGGGGGTGGAAAGCGATGGATTTGGTGAGCTTGGTGTCCAGCAGTGACCAGAAGCTTTGATATGGATTATTTTCGACACGAAATGAGAGTGGAGATATGATAAATAAATGTACAGAGATATCTCAGATATCCAATAATATAACAGAAATGTAATGCAATCATAAACAGAAAGATACAGTAATACACACTTTTATATTAATGAGCGAAAATGTACAAAGACTGTAAAAATACAGAGTGAAAGACTCGCTAGAATGGTGGAAACTTATCTCTAAGAAGAGATGTGCCTGCTATTCTCATTCACAAGAAGATGATTTTACAATGAGGCTCCAAAGGCCTTTTTATCATAAATAAAATCCAAAACCCTAACCCTGGAAGATGAAAATCCAACAGTTTTGCAGACCTTGTTTTGGGTAGTTTGATGTATCAACTTCCTGGGGGCGTAACTTTGGCATACGATCTCCGTTTTGGGTGCACGATATCTCGTTGGAAAGGTATCATCAAGGAGATTCATTTAGGGGGATCAATCAGAGCCTTCATATATCTTTAAGAATATCGATCCCAAAAAAACTTTCATTTAGGCCCTCAAAATGGCCGCGGAAGTTAAAAACTGCTAAAAGTAGTAAAATACCAAAATTGCCAGAAAATTGTTTTGAGCCAGTTGGAAAAGGTGGGTGGCCACCGATATCCACTTGGATAAATCCTCCCCCCTTAGGAAGCAATGTTCTCCATTGTGTTGAGTGCCTGAGGGAGAGGGAAAAGCATTTGTTGAATCTACATCTTGATGAGTTGTTTTCCTTGTTGGAGAAGTTGTGTTGCTTAGCTTGTTGAAGGTTGTCACGAACTTGTCCCTGGAAGGGTTGGACATTTTTAACTAGTTTGGATACATGAGATGCTTGTGTGCAGAAGGAATCTTTACACTTTACTTCAATCTTGTCGAACTGCTTATGTTGGATAGAAGGTGCTTGGGTCGAGGCTATAGTGGTTGCAATATCCTTATGTTCACCTTTTGAATAGATTGTGAAGAAGCTGAATTTTGTAGTATGAGATACTACCTTGTGGCATTGTTTAGGTAGGATAGTAGTTGGAACTACCTCCGGTATCCTATAGATATTACCCCCCAGAGTAACAATGACATTATGGGGTTGAGACTCATAGATAACATGGCGCTTCCACATATATGGTTGGCCCAAGAGAACATCACATACATCCAACGAGACAACATCAGATAATACATCATCCTTTAAGGTTTGAATGTCGTATGACAATCGACACTGTTGGCTGACATGAAGATCTTGTCCCTGGCGAAGCCACCCAATGTTGTATGGTTGTGGGTGTGGTGTTGTCGACAATCCCAATTGTTTGACAACCTCTGGTGAGACGAGGTTCTTCTGGCTTCCGCTATAAACAATAAAAGGCAGTGGGGTCCCCTTCACCCACACCTATGATTGAAAAAGGCACTCCACCTCTTCAGGATCTATGGGTTCTTCTAGTTGAATTGTTGTGGTCACGACAATAGCGGTGGGGTCTGCGTCGATGATCTATCTTCTATCAATATTTTTTGAATTAGGGTTCGTCTCCTTGTCTTTGATCTCGGCCACCAATGATTGTTTTGAGCGACATTCATTGGTGTTGTGCCAGGGGATTTTGTGGAGATCACACCATTTTTCGGTGTCCTTCTTCGTCTTTCCATGGCCCTTATTTTCCTGTGGCTTGGACTGGTTTTCAAGAAGTTGTTTGTTAGGATCGTCTTTATCATATTTTTGTTGTTGCAGATTTACAGACCCGAAATCCCGCTTGTTTTGGTGCTTGAATTTCTGCTCGATTTTAGCAGCATATCGATAAGCAGTACCGAGTGATGAGATGTCTAGAAAATTTATTTCAGTTTGGATGTATCTGTGTAGAGCCCCGCGGTATTTTAGAACCAAATGTTGCTCAAAGTCTTGATACCCAGCTTGGTGCGCAAGGTATGGTGCGCAAGGTATGGAAGGTATTGGTGAACTCTGTCACTGCTTGGCCCCTCTCTTGCCACAGTGTGGTCCATCTCATGTATTGGTCCTCATAGTTTCCAACAGGGTAATACTATTCATTTATCACATCCACAAAAAAATCCCAAGTGGGCTCGACCCCATATATTCCAGACTCCTCTGTAGAACTTTTCTCCCAGTAAGTTTCCCACCAATGTTTGACATGGGGGAGATCCTTAAGGAGCATGAATATGATCTTTTCTCTGTTGGAAAAATTGTGAACAAAGAAATAACCTTCTAACAGATTTAACCATTTGTTTGGAGAATCCGCATCTATCTGACCTTCAAATATAGGAATATCAAAATTGACCTGTACCTTGAAAGGCAAGGTGCCTCCAAAGTGGTCTCTTGATGAATATGCACCTGATGCTATCGACAGACGTTGAAGGATGTGGGAAAAATTCTCCATCATTTCGTCTCTATGTCGCGTGAGAGGTTGCTCAAGCAACAAATGAATATAATCTTTTGCTCCGACGTTTTTCTTTTCTTTCGCCATGGAGGGTTTCATGGGCATGTGAGAGCAATTGTCCTCAAGAGAGACAAGCTCAAGACCCAAATTTCTATACTCGGACCTCATCGGGGACATGCACTAAAAAACGATAAATAACAACCTGCTCTGATACCATTGATCCAAATTATTTTCGGCACGAAATGAGAGTCGAGATATAATAAAGAAATGTATAGATATATCTTAGATATCCAATAATATAACAGAAATGTATCAGAGATGCAACCATAAACACAGAGATACAATAATACACAATTTTCTATTAATTAGCGAAAATGTACAAAGACTGTAAAAATATAGAGTGAAAGACTTGCTAGAATGGTGGCAGCTTATCTCTGAGAAGAGATGTGTCCGCTACTCACATTCACAAGAAGATGATTTTACAATGAGGCTCCAAAGGCCTTTTTATAATAAAGAAAATCCAAAACCCTAACCCCGGAAGATGAAAAGCCAACAGTTTTGTGGACCCCATTTTGTGTAGTTTGGTTTATCAACTTCCTGGGGGTGTAACTTTGGCATACGATCTCTGTTTGGGGTGCATGATAGCTCTTTGGAAAGGTATTGTCAATGATATTCATTTAGGGAGCTCAATAAAAGACTTCGTCTATCATTGAGAAGATCGATCCCAAAAAACCTTCATTTAGGCTCTCTTAATGGCCCCTGAAGTTAAAAACTGCTAAAAATAGTAAATTACCAAAATTGCTAGAAAACTAGTTTGAGCCAGTTGGAAAAGGTGGGTGGCCACCGATATACACCTGGATCAGACTCGACCAGAATGTGTTGAGGAATCGACTGTCCCGATCTAAGACAATGTTTTATGTGATTCCAAAATGTACCCATATAGGTTCAAAGAAGAGCTTGGTAGTGGCCTCTATTGTGATGCTCTTCTTACAGGTGACCAAAATCGCCATCTTGGAAAAGCGATCAACAACAAAAAAAAACAAAGTCATTTCCCCTCTTGGTGGATGGAAGGCCCGACATGTATTCAAGTGAGATGGATTTCCATCACCTATCACGAGTAGGCATAGGGGTGTACATGCCCTATTTCTTAGTGGTCAGTTTAACAATAATGCAGGCAATACAAGACCTGATATACTTTCCCACATCCTGTAAAAGTTTCAAGCAGTAGAAATGTTTCTACAGTACTTCCACTCTCTTTTCAATGTTGAAGTGTCCTGCCACCCGACTATAGTGGGGTTCCCAAATCAGCTTTGCTCGCTCGCTTGACGGAACACAGAGATGGCCCATATGGCACAACAACCAGTTCTGAAGATGGAAATTAGTGATAATTGAATTTGCACCCAACAATTGGTAGGTGGCAGCGAAGTCAGGGTCTGTCTCATAGAGGCGGGGCCATCCAGAGGTCTCGTGGCCGCAAGAGTCTAGCACCGTGGTGAGTGTTTCAATTGGAGGTCAGTTGAGACAATCAATGACTTGGTTGGTACTTCTTGTTTTATACTTGATGTTGTGGTGGAACGGCTGCAAGTATGTGGGCCACTTCTAATGGCGGTCATTCTTCAATTTTCCTTGTGTCTGTATGAACTGTAGTGGCTTATGATCAATGTGGATGATTGCCTCCTTCCCAAGAATGTAATGTCTCCACTGGTTGCAAGCTTGCACAATGGATTACATTTATTTGTCGTAAGTACGGTACTTATAGACAACATATGATAGTGTCTCACTATGATAGGCCACAAGGTGGTTGTGCTGAGTGAGAACGACATCCACATCATAGTCGGTGCAAGATACCAGATATAATAAATACGCAAAATAGAGATAAAATGCTAGAAATGGCAGAATAACAGTAATATAACCAGCATAATCTCCACAATAACACATAAATAATATGAGAACAACAACTGAAATAGCACTTTGATTCAGAAAGCAATGTTCATAGGCCTCTTCGAGGGGGAAACCTCCAGTCAAGCAGTGCTCTATTACAATAATCTCCAAGCTAGGGTTTTCATACCCTCGACCCTTATTTATACTAAATATGTCTATTAAGAGAAGCATCTAAAGGAAGATCATTCTAGAAGCGGAAGCTTCTATTAGGTCTTCTTACATCTGCCTTATTCTATTTTATTGAAAGGCCTTATTAATATTGACCTTTATTACATCCGAATACATTGATCTACCTATGTGCAGGTTAGGACCTTAACATGTCTGCCCCCTTAAAAACAACCTTGTCCTCAAGGCTTGAGATGTGGAAACTGCTGCAGAATGGTAGTTGTTTCCCAAGTGGCATCTATTGGAGTCATATCATTCCACTATACGAGCACTTCCTTGATGGTTCTCTGACGCAGGCGACGCTCACGCTGATCCAAAACTGCTTCTGGCTATAGCCAAATCGATCCTTCTTCAACTAACTCTGGAAGGTTGGTTTGAATTTGGCACCTGGTTCCAATCACCTTCTTCAAGCATGAAACATGAAAAACAGGATGTAGCTTCGACTGACTGGGCAGAGCTAACTGATATGTGACTTGTCCCATACACTTGAGAATTGTGTAAGAACCATAAAATTTGGGTGCTAGCTTCTGACAATGCTCGACCTTGAGGGAAGTTTTCTTATATGGTTGCAGTTGCATAAACACCTGATCCCCTTCTACAAATTGACGTTCAGAGTGACCTTGATCTGCTTGCTACTTCATGCGATTCTGTGCCATGACCAAGTTCTCTTTAAGGGTACGAAGAATATCCTCTCAAACTGTAAGTGTTTGGTCAACTGCTTAGACCTTCGAGGTACCCAGTAAGTATGAGAGAACTGAAGGTGGATTCTGTTCATATACCTCTTCAAAAGAAGTCATGCGAGTGGTTGTATGGTATGTAGTGTTGTACCACCATTCGGCTAGGGGTAACCATTGAGCCCATTGGTGTTGTTTTTTAGAGGCAAAGCACCTCAGATATGTTTCCAAACACTTGTTGACAACTTTCGCTTGACCATCCTTCTGGGGATGATAAGTTGAGCTGAGGTGCAATTGTGTGCCTTGTAGCTTAAACAGGTCTTGCCAAAAATTGCTTGTGAAAGTTGGGTCACAATCAGAAACAATAGAGTGTGGCATGCCATGAAGCTTGAAGACCTGGTCCATGAAAATTTGAGCCACCGTGGATGCAGTAAATGAGTGATGAAGAGCGCAAAAA